>BQNB010001708.1:49365-134934 GCA_026074375.1 Tanacetum coccineum
TTAATTAGCTTACGTGGGTAAAAGTGCCTTGAATTGATTGTAGTCATCAACCAAACCGTGCCAGTCTCTCAGGCTGAAAACCCCCTTTTCTCGTTAGAATTAGGATTTAGACTGGCATAGGTTTAACATAGGTTTAGAATAGAATAGAATTAACATAGAATAGATAACTAAGATATTAATTAAATTGATAGATTTAACCTCGCTTCAAGTGTTCGACACCCTACATACCACGAAACTACTACCGATCGGGTATACTGCCCGTTAAAGTGTTGTTTTTGGTTTAGTCGGCAAAATATAAATTTAAAACTTGAATCAATAAAATATACACCACATAATGACACATCACATGAACATGCTAGGCTAGATCTTTTGAGTGTTTGCTTATGATTGTGTGTGAATTGGTATGTAGATCTTAGTTCTGTTGCCTCTTGTAGATGTGTGTGCATTGTTTAGTCCCTTATCGTAAGATCTTAGGAGACATGATTGCGTAGAAAGGATTCCATTGATGTGGATGATCCCCTTTAGGTATTAACGAATGCACATTTTTCTAGACTAGGAGCCTTGTAATAGTCATCATACAACCTTGCATGTGCGTCGCCCTAGCTAGTTATATCGTAGATGACATTTTCGTGTAATTTGCCATACCTTATGAATAGTACCTACATATACATCACAAGTGTGACAAGGCAATAGGATTAGGAGAAGCTACCAAGGATCACGCATGATTAAGTAAACACTACTCCCTTATCATACGAATCCCCTTATCTTTAGTTAGTTAATTAGTTTAATTAGTAGATTAAAACAAACCACTTTCAAAATCTGAGATTTTACCTTGCTTTCATAAAATATAAAAACACAAAATTAATCTTCTCTCAATCTCTAGTTCTTAGCTACGTTTAGTTTGGACCTTTACTGACACCTATTCCCCTAGAGTACGACAACAACCCTCGTGTCTTGCCTATACTACACTACAACGGTTAGGTACACATGCCTAGAGAGTTGTAAAACCGAAGTAAGTTTCACAACCTCATCAAAGTTTTTGGTGTCGCTGCCCAGGGAATAGTAACTAGTTTAGGTTCCGAATTCTGTTTAGCTTAGATCTACTTGCTTGAATCCTTTCAAGTAAGATTTTAATTTCTTGTTAATTAGCTTCCCTGTAGTCTATCTTTTCTTTGTGTCTTTGTTCATAAATCTTTTCGTTAACCTCAATGGAAAACAAACATCCGCGCCGTACCTTAGGAGATTATTCTCGACCTAGCCACGAGGGCTACCGAAACACCATTGAAGTCCCCGACGGGAACGATTTGGCACCTCTCGATCCGACACCATCCGGTTGGTGCAAAACAAATGCTCATTCCATGAACTTCAGTCAGAGGATCCGAATCAACATATTGAGGATTTCTTAAAAATTGTGGACTCTGTTGACCTTAATGTTGAAACTAGGGAAATGACGCGTGTGCGTTTGTTTCAATTTTCCCTTCGAGACCAAGCTAGCAATTGGCTTGAACGTCTCCCCGTGGGATCCATCTCCACTTAGGATGGTCTCAATACTCGTTTCCTTGCTCAATTCTTTCCACTGGGAAGGACTTCTAAACTTTGAAATGACATCTTGATGTTCCAACAACACCAAGGTGAATCTTTATCCAAAGCATGAACTCGTTTCAAGGACTTACTCCAAAAAGTCCCTCATCATGGCATCGATCTTTGGCTCCAAATCCAAATCTTTTATGATCATGTCAATCCAATCACAAGGCGAACCATCGACCAAGCGGCCGGTGGCAAGCTACGTGACAAAAACAACGAAGAATCATGGGCACTATTAGAGGACCTCGCCCTCTATGACAACGAAAGTTGGAATGACCTAAGAGACTTTGCTAAACTAGTTAAGTCTATCTCTATGCCTCATGATGTCCCGAGTACATCCGACCGTCGTCTTATTGAGCTCGAAAACCAAGTCCAACGTATGATGGAAGCTCATCTCTCCCAAACCAAACCTGTACAAGTGAACAAAATCGCTTCTTCATGCGAGATTTGTAGTTGTCCCCATGACACTCAATATTGCATGGAAAATCCCGAGCAAACTTTTGCCAAATATGCGTCATCGCGTATCGACGAAGCGGGAGGTAAGTGGTACACTTTTAAACCGAAGAAAAACAACTTTGGTGACACCTACAATCTATCATGGAAAAGTCACCCAAACTTTAGGTGGAAGCAACCTCAAAATTTTCAAATAATTTTTCAAACCCACCTAATCGATTTCAATCAAACGGTTCATACCCGAACCGATCCTTTACTAACGCTTCTCAAGGTTTCAACCAACCAAATCTTGAAGGAATATTGACTAACTTCATGGCATCTCAAGACGCTAAGACATCTAGGTTTGAAGCTGATTTCAAACAATACCAAAGCGAGGTGACCAACAAGTTAGACGCTTTCTTGAAAGCATTCAATGACCAAATGATGGGAATACTCCCAAACAATACAGTAAAGAACTCGAAGTTAAACCCAAATTTAGCTTCGTCTACTCGTTCTTACCCAACGGGGGATCCTCAAAGCTCCTCCAACTCTTTCAAATTGGTCAATGCTATTCAAACGTGTTTCAAATCCTCCACTTGTGATAAAAAGGACCAACTCCAAATCAACACTCTAATGGTCAATGAAAGTGAAACACCAACTCTTAAAGAACCTAAAAAAACCTTAGAAGATGAGTTCGTGGACTTGCATCTCAACCGACCGATTCTTGAAGTTCTAGCTCATGTCCCAATGTATGACGCTCTCCTTGATAAATACATAGTTAGCCTAGAACTAGGAAAAAATGGATCCGAATATATCCAAAGTGTAGCACCCGAGAAAATGAAGGATCCTGGATTGTTCATTCTACCTTGTTGACTAGGGGACTCCAAGCCTTTTGATACCCTAGCCGACTTAGGATCATGCGTAAACTTACTCCCGTTAAAACTCTTCAAGGAACTTAAAGTAGGATTATTAGAAGAGACTGACGATGTCCTAGGATTAGCGGATGGAACCAAGTCATACCTCGTAGGAATCGTGAAAAACATTGAGGTTCATGTAGGAAAATTAAAACTATTTGATGATTTCCATGTGGTAGACATGGAAAGAGAACCTACATGCCCATTACTAGTAGGGAGAGGATTCTTAGCAACCGCCAATGCCGTAATCGATTGTAAGAAGGCCAAGATAGCAGTGGGAGAAGGACTCACTAGGTCAATATTTAGGGTTAAGGAACTCGATTTTGGTGAAGATAATGTGCCTTATTAGACTACCATAGGAAAACGTGAGTCATATAGACCACAAACTAGCAATTATGAAATAGGTGCCTGACCCCCATATTATGCGAAAAGAGATTTTTGGAACAATAATTTGCTCGGAGAATAGGAAATAGCTAGGGATGCCGAGGTGAACCCATTTAAGGATATTTTAGTGTTTAGGAAAATGGTAGAATTCCTAGGAACTATACCTATCAACTTGAAAGGAAATATGTGGGAGTCAGAAGACTTAATCAAAAACCCGATCAATTAGAATAGACCACCGAAGGAAGGAGACAGTGTATGGCATATTAGGATTGAATTGATTGAACCCGATGGACAAAAGTTTGATAGGGCATTCCAATCAATCCCAACAAATAGGAAGCTCTCACTCAAAGAAAACCCAAGTGACATCCTAAACTTAGATCACTTCTATGATTCTTAGGAATAGGACTTTGAGTTCTTTTTAATTTCTGCATTTTAGGTGTGTCGTGTGTTTTAATCCTTTATTCTTTGTTATTATTGTTTGAAAATAATTATGATCATGCTTTGTTCTATTTTTAACTTCGTCTTAATCTCAATCAAAGGCATTTTACAAAGATAAGTGTATGGGAAAAATCCGGTTTATAAGAACCAAATTTTCAAACAAGCCAAGATAAATAATTTAGATTAATTCGCGTCTTGTGTGATCGAGTCATATGTTTGTGTTAACAAATTTCATGGTTTTGCAGTAAAATTTTTGCAGGAAATACATAATGGATGTGCGTGTAGGAAATTTTGAACAAGAAAAAAATAGTTTAGTACAAGAATTTTTGATTTTAGATCTTTTGTATCATTTCCGGAATTTGTACATTGCTTAAAAATCTGCAGGGAACCACGAATAACTTTAACACATTCATCCTATCTTTTAAATAATAAGTTTGTCATCGAGTCGAAAACGTAAAGTTATATAGTTGTATGTTTATTCTTTCCGCCGATTTTACGCTAGGTATGTTTGCATCTTGTCTTTGATTTGCAGGAAATATTTGATGAGAAGAAGCCCGGAAGTTCTTAGGAGTTTCATGTGGAAGATTCTTGGATGACGATTTAGCCGAGATTATTGTTTCTTCTCCATTATTGAGCAAAACCGGGGGAGTACTAGTTTGTTTCTCTCTACTTTCTTTTCCCTTTATTCGTTTACGAGTACTTTGTAGAACATTGGGGACAATGTTTAAAATAAGTGTGGGTGAAATAAAAGCCTTAGAAACTATTCCGCATTTGTCTTTTCTTGTCCCTAAAATGATGAGTAATATATCAAAACACTAACGTAAAGGGAAATTTTGACCCAAATTTAAAATTTTCATCACACATACCAGTGAAACTAAGTAACGCACAAAAGCGTGTCTCTTGATAGGGGATTATTATCACATAGCACAAAAACCTTCACTCAAATGAAGTTCACCCCTAAATTGTAGGTTTTACGCCCTTGATCTTTAGGAATTCGGGGTCATCCCACACATTGATGCCCAAGATAGTTTATATCTCTAAGATTTCTCGAGTTAGGGATTGAGAAATCATGTATGTCTATTCCATCGTTATGGATGTGTATAAGTGGTTTCGTCGTCTTTTCTGAAGCTCTTAGCATTGATATAAAACTATATGAGTGTACCGGTAGTATATAACTTCTAGAACTTGCTTTAGGATGCATCCACGTGATCTGCGTAGTTGAGTAATTGTATTTCGTAATGTGATAAGAGGACTAGGTTTAACAATGTTTAAAACCTGTATTTTTATTATAGTACCCGACTTAGAACTATCCCACCCCTTGTTCGCACTCTCCATTTTTAGTGCGTGATCACCCTAGTGAAACATTGACCTATCCTTATGGTGGAGTAAGGGAGAAACGTAAGGGGAAACCTTAAAAATTACGATATTCCGAAGTATGTGGTAGTTGGAAATACGATAAACACCCTATATACCAATTATGCCACACCCAAAACCTTAGCTTACCTATATGTACTTATTTGTAAGTACATCGTGGGTGTTATACCCTTAGTTAATTATTGGAGTCACGGTTGCTATGTTATTATCACTTTTATTATATTGTTTTGGGATGATTGGGATTCACTTGGTAGTAGTCTTATTTACGTAGATGATAGGGAAGAAAAGTTAAGTCAAGACCCACATATGTTTGTCAAGTAGTGTTAGGTCTTGAATTTAGGATCAATAAGCAATAGAGTATGTGTTTAGGTGTTGTGTGTGTGTTTATTCTAGAGAGAGAAAGATAGATGATAAGTCAGATAGTGAGAGAGATAAAGGAGGGAGGAAGGAGGATTAGAGAAACGGATAAGAATAAGATTAGAAGACATTACCATATAATACGTTGGTCGTTGGGGTATTTATATCATAATTACAAGAAAAAAGAACAAAGAACTCTTGTTCTCTAGCTTTTAGCTATTTATTGGTCTCGTGACTTTATTTAAGTCACGAGCCTATCACCTAACCTATTACACCATATTATTTCTCTATTTATTACAAGACTTTTATCTCAATAAGATTGTCACTTTTATCATTCCGAACATACTTCCCGTAAGGGCGTTCTTTAAGATTCTCTGTGATTGCATTAATGATCTTCATTTTCCTTATTCGTAAACAATCTCCCCTAAAGGATGATCTTGTGATCTCCTCTTGTGACTTTATCTTTGAATTTAATGATTGTTTGTATTGGACAGTTTGTTGGGTAATAGTGGTCTTGTTCCTATCATGCTTAGTGATCTTGATCTTGAATCTTCCATTTTACCTCTCTTTGTCTTTGCCTTTGAGATCTTATCCATATCATCTTTCTTTTCAGTTGAATCCATATTGATTTGTCTTATAAAGTTCTTACAATAACTTATACTCATACGTTCTGATCTACCTTACCAATCTTCCCTCGTGTAGAACTTTTTTCTTCGATAATACAACACTTGATGGATTTGAGAAGTATCTTTATTTGTATCAGAGTTGCGAAAGTGTATCATGAGACAGCATACAGACTTTGAGTATGAAATATGAAAGGAATGAATTATGACAGTGTTCATGCTCTCTGAAAGGTATGAGATGTTGTTGATGTTAATGTACAAAAATGTATCTCTCCCCACACTCTCGCGCTTCCCCCCAAGATGAACAATCATTCATATGCCACATTTGTATTCACACAAACAACCATGGAAGAAAGAAACTATAACATCTCCAAGTCAATTAAGTAAGAAAAGTTGTATAACCAAAGTCAATTAAAGTCCCGAATGTACCCGTTTTCTTCCCTTAGTTGTTTGCACTATGTTGTATGCTATCTAAACGTCATATAATTAAGTCCCAGATGTACACATTCTTCCCACATAATTGTTGCGCTTCTATACAAAAATATTCTAGATAGAACACTTACAGCACACGACAGACCACCTGATTATATTTGTATGACCATCAAACATAATCATAAATCTTGTTACGCCTGGAATTATTTGTTATAGTAGATGAAAGTCATGTGTGGATTGCGGTCAAAGCTATGAACATCTTACCCACACCCAAACCAAACCCAACACCACCAACCCCACCCCAACCCCATCCTCAACCTTGCTAGAAGTAACCTTGGTAATCTAACATTATCTTGAATGAATTCAAGAAAATTGTTAATGTTTGTGTTTTTCGAACAACAAATTTCACACAGAAAAAACATGATTAACTACTAGATGCACTTAAGATTACTAGTTTCATCAACTTATGAATCATTAAAAAAACAATCATTTTTCAATTAGTGACCTACATCGTTCAGCGGTTGGCTTGATGTTAGCATGGTAGGGTTTCCATTCATATGTGAATACTTTAATTAACGTAACACTCATTGAAAGTTGCCCGGCAATGTCAACAAAGACATGCAATGTCACAATAGGACATATAAGCGACTCTTGTACCTTTTGTAACGCACACATTGATGTTTAATAACAAATGTACTTTTGTGTACACTGAAGATGAGTGTTTAATGATATGAAAACTCATTGGCTCTAAGACTTTAATTAGTGCATTTTTGGTTTTTAGTGTAGGAGAGGCTGGAGCACGACTGCCACCTTTTTAATATCAACAATCTTTAGAGTGAGGATGACAATATGATTATGCTTTAATCTCCGTGACAATGAAACAAGAATTCTTTTGAGAGAATCTTGAGTGGCTGGGAAGGGTTGTGCATTGCATCACTGGGTCCATGATGTCTTTCTTCAATACCAAATATCATCTTTGTGATATTCGATAGATTATGTATTGACCCGGTTTCTGCCTAAAGTTTGTGGAGGGCTTCTTTCTTTTCACCCTTTATCCATACATTTCTTTTTCATTCTTCAACCCCTTCAATGTTAAACTAACGCGTCCTCATTATCATCTTGTTGTGATTGTTCCGATGATAACTCATGCCTTAGTTAACATTATTCCCATTCACATTCTACTCCATCATACCTAAGGACCTATATTCTATCTATGGAATGTCCCTGGGTAGATCCCTCCGGTTCTGGTTGGATCATGGGATAATACCTAACCTTACCACCTTATATCTTCTTTGATCATTGTGAGGTAGTTGGTTGATGGGTATTTAAGATCGAAACCATAAAACCATTTGAAAATCAATCAAAGTGTTTGATATAAATCAAAACATTTAACACTTTGAAAGTTTCACTTTTTGAGAAATACTCCCCCTACACATGTGCATTGATATTCAAAATTATTTTGCACATGGAGGAAAGAGTTGATTGCACTTTGAGTCTTTTAGATCACTTTGTTATTCCACACACTTAAGCATTTATCTTTCTTGATCACATTTTAATCCAATTTTCTCCCCCTCAAAAATAGCATACCATATGATATTTTTGATATCAATGGATTAAAATAGCTATATGAGATTTTGAAAACACATGGGAGAAAACGGATATAGCATGATTATGATTTGGAACCTTTCTGAATGTTCTAAACAAATTTGAAAAATAGTTGCGTCAAAGTATGTCGATATCTAAAACGTATGGTCAGTAGATTGCTCACTCCTCATCCTGTTAATTTCAGGAAACGGTCGTAACCGGACACAATCTTCACCATTTGCACGCTTATCGATATAAACACACTTGACAACAACTACTTTTAAATCGATTATTATTCATTTGTTCAAAACATTTTCCTTTATACTCCCCCTCAAAAATATATCAAATGAGTTAACGAGGAAAGGAGTGTTGAAAACACAATTTGAAAGATTTTAAAAATCTTTTTGAACAATTCTTGAAAATTGTGTTCAACATTAAACGCTTGATTTTGAAAATCTCCCCCCTCAAAAATAGATATAAATCAAATGATTGAATGAGAAAGGGAGTGTTGAACACACAATGTGAAAGATTTTGAAAAATCTTTTTGAATAACTCTTGAAAATTTGTGTTCAAACTTTTGTATACCATTTTACTTGAGCTCAAGATTTGGAATATCTTAAATGAAATAGCTCAAGTCCGAGAAGTTGTAAGCTTCGCGTTGTGAGGATAAATGTACAAAACTGTACACTTTCCTTTATTTGAAGAACGAGTCCTAAGCTGACATTTACATAGAAGTCGTATGTCCCGAGCACACTTTTTGAAAAGATTTTGATAAGATTTTGATAAGAAATTGCTCGGGACAAAGAAGATTCTCTTCTTTTGAAGATAAAGGGCACTGAAACGTACACTTTTCTTTTATTTGAAAACCGAGTAGTTATATGAAATTTAATAACAAGCCATTGACTTGAGCTACAAAACTTTGAATATTTTGTTTGAGTAGCTCAAGACCGAAAAGATTTCTCTTTTCATTGTTAAGGATAAATACACTAAAACGTACATTTTCCTTTTATTTAAAGCACGGGTTGCAATCTGTCTTTTGAATACAAACCAATGACATTGAATTTAGACAACAATTGTTGAATAGCTCAAGACCGAAATAGATTCTCTTTTACGTTAGGTTAAGGATAAATGCACTGAAACGTAGTAATTTTTCCTTTTATTTAAAGCACGGGTTTTGCAATCTGACATTTGAATACAACCAATGGACATGACTACAAAACTTATGAAATGTTTTTATTTGATTTACTCAAGACCTGAAAAGAATTCTCTTTATGCGTTTGTTAATGATAAATGCACTGAAAACTACATTTTCCTTTTATTTAAAGCACAACTTGGGTGCAATCTGACATTGAGTACAAGCATTTACATTAATTTAGACAAGAAACCTTTGAACCCAATTAACAACGGTGCTAACGGGTTTGCCAAATTGTGAAAAACCATTTTAAAGTTTTGGGTCAATACGGATGTAAAAATGTTGAGTTCCACGAGAGATTGAAACCCGTGTTTTTATTTGAAAAAAACTCTCGTGGAATCATGGAGATTTGAAAATCCTTTTTGATTTTCCCAATGATTATTGAAACCGTCGGTTTTCATGTGGCGTGTAAAATCTTGTTGGTGAAGAAAATTACCAATTTATTATACCATTTGAGGTTTCATTTCTGAAAATTCATTTTGAAGCGTTTGAAAAACTTCCATTGTTTTTTTTTTCAAAGCCAAGTCATCTTGGTATTTGCCAATGAAAGCATTTCTAATTGAATATTTGAAAGTTTTCAAATGACTTTTGCTTTGTCTCACACACTTGTTTTATCGTGTAAAACGAGAGTGCAAGTAACAAAAACTTAGATTTCTTTCCTTTTAAAGTACTCTTGTCTTAAAACTCTTTTTTCAAAAGTAGATGCTTCAAAAAGTATGAGATTCCTTAAGTTAAGTCTCCACACTTGTTTTAAACCGGTGTAAAACAAGAGAGAGATGGTTCTAAATATAGATTCTTTGCATTTGGCAGCCGCTGTCTTAAAACCCTTTTTAGCGGAAAAAATGGTTCAAAACTTTGAGATGTCTTAGATACTTCCTATCTATTTTGTAAAGAATATGTTATAAACTGAAGAAACCCTTCTTGAAAAATGGTTTTGATGAATCACAGCCGTGTGAACCTTTCCGAAACACTTTCCTTTGGTTTTGAAGATTTTGAAACATAGAATGTTCTCATTTTTTTGATTAAGTAAAATCAACTTTACGTTTAAAGCAATATACGAATTTCTCAACTCATGATAATTTTTTTACACAACGAATATATTGTGATAGCCAATTTGATTCAAAAAACGCAATTTGTTTTCAAAAATGATCTCTTTCGTTTGTTTAAGTAACGGTGGTATCCCAAAATAAAAGAATTATCTAAACTTTGTTATCCACACCTCTCCTTTCTAATTTCACGTTGATTTCTAAATGATAAATCTTCAAAAATCATATTTTCCGGCTTTAGAATCGTCAACCTTACAGCCAATTGTCCGTTCAAGAACAACTTTCATATTTTCAAGTTTTTCAAAATATGGCCGCAAATTTATCTGTTTTGTTCGACAATTCCATGCTGTGACATCATCAAAAATCTTTTGTTTGTTGAGTTAAACCTTTCAAGCTCGACAAACTTTGTTTGAAACTCACATTTTGCATTATCACAAATATTCTCCCCCGA
Source organism: Tanacetum coccineum (assembly GCA_026074375.1). Taxonomy (NCBI): domain Eukaryota; kingdom Viridiplantae; phylum Streptophyta; class Magnoliopsida; order Asterales; family Asteraceae; genus Tanacetum; species Tanacetum coccineum. Next base: position 60,177 of record BQNB010001708.1, read on the forward strand.
TTCCTTTTTAAGTTCAGAAATATGACAATCAACATTTGATCTTGAAAAGGAATCAAATTGATTACTTTTAAAAATTCAAATCTTTCCCAACATGTTATAGAACTTTGGTTTCAGAAAATTCAAACATTGAGCCTTTAGATTTCTGTCTCGTTTGGTGTTTCCATTTGAAGTTTTTGTTGAACCCGGACTTTTTGATTGAATCAAACAAGCTTTGGTAAGTCAACTTCAAGTGTTCATTCTCCTTAATTAATGACGCACTGATGTTCCAACTTAATATTTTTAGTTTCAATCTCATCAAAATTGACCTGTGGTATAATCATAACATAACACAGGGTCGATAACTTGGACTTTTGCTATGTTTCTAGAGAGAGAACACATGATAGTTTTTCTAGAGAGAGAAACAAATGAATGTTTAAATGGAAAATGAATAAATGACTAGATTCTCTTCCAAAGTTGGAAGAGATATATATATAAGTTTCTTACAATAAATCGGGTATTAGTACCACGTTTATTACCAATAGTCATACGGTAAACTAATTAAACTACGAGCTATTAATAAACAGTTAAATACAGCTGTGCCCGAGTCTTTTTCTAACAACTAACAATCTCCCCCTGAGGGAGGTCACTCCCTAAAAATACTAAACTTAAACACTTCAAGTCTTTGCTCGGAGAGAAAAAGAATTCTCTTTAATGTCTTGTACGTAAGTTGAGCAGAGAACTTTTTGATTTCTCATTGACTTGTCTTTGACTTGATCTTTGAGCTTTCTTGCGATCATCGCCAAACATAATCTTACATCATCATGTAAGTAATTCTCCATTTTGTACACTTGTGAAGAAATTATTGATATCAAGTTTGCGAAGCTTTGACACCTTTATGAGGAATCTTTCTTAGCTTCATAACAAGTTAAGGACGTGTCTTAGCATTTGGAGTGATTGACATGAAATTTCTGTTACTGGAAACCCATTCCCATCCCATCTTTAAATGATTCTGTAAATGAAAAACAGTTAGCAATAAAGAGAAAATTATTTGAAAACTTCAGTCTTAGTGTTAGATATGAAAATAATTTGTAACACTTTGAGAGTTTTGATTGTTTGTCAAATGTTCAATAACCGTCAATTCATTCCCTGGAACAAGTTTGATTCACGTAGAATCGCACCATCGTTGCTTTTCAGTTGACACAAGTTTGATTCTTGTAGAATCGCACAAGTCACCTACCAAGAGCTTGTTTGATGTAGGCTCTAGCAGGATTTCCATCAACAATTTGAAAATCTTCGAGTTTCACTCGTATGTTCTGGCAATATCACAAGGAAATGCTAGGACTCTTAGATAGTCTTGTTTCACACAGTGGTGAAGAGACAAGATAAATGGATATTGGGTTCCTAACGATATTAATTGACGATCTCTTAGCACTAGACTCATAGTGCGTTTTGGTTCTAGTAATCGAGGCGGAGCTTCTGACTTCACGGGAACAGCCACCTTTTCATAAACAACTAACGTCGGAGTGAGAAAGTCAATAGATAACGTGTTTAGTCTCTGTGAGAAATGAAACATAAATCTTTTGAGAGATTCTGAGTGGCTAGGGAGGGTTGTGCATTGCATCACTGGGTCCATGATGTCGATCTTCAATGTCAGCAATCATCTTAGTGATTCTGGCAGCATATGTATTGACTCGTTTCTGCTCTAAGATTATGGAGGGCTTCTTCCTTTGCACACCCTTTAGTCCTTACAATTCATTTTAATTCTTTCAACTCCCTTCAAATGCTACCGAGACTTCATGACTAGAACCTTGTTGGGTTTATTCCAGTACTAGCTCCATCTCAGTCGGCACTTTTCCTTATTCCTCACTTTTACTGCATTTATATGTCAGACGCTAAGGACTTCTACACTAACTAGTGGATGTCCCTGGGTAGATCCCTTCGATTGGCTTGGATCATTGGAATTGTACCTAACTTACCAACCTTATAACCCATAAAGTAAAATTCCATGTCGGCTCTTTTTGGTAGCGAGTTCTCCTTTCCATAAAACCAATTGAAAATTCAATTAAAGTACTTTTGATATAAATAACAAAGCGTTTTAGTACCCTCGATCGTAAATTTTTTTTCCTTCAGAAACGCTCCCCCTCATAACTGGTGCTTCGGTATTCTAAAATTGTTTAAGGCACGTTTGGGGGCGGAGTAAATACATGATCCTAATAATCACGATTATTATTATAACACATATTTTTAATCACATTTTCTTCTCATTCTCCCCTTATCAAAATCTTTTAAACCCTTTGACATTTTGGATATCATTGATTAAATATGTTATAAAACTTGGGAGAAAAGTGTGGCCATAATTCCTAAGTCGTGTAAGAAACATATAACTGCTCCCCCTCAATCGTTGAGGGATCTAAATTATTCCTACACTTAATCATCAAAAGATTCACTACTTACTAATGTACAAGATATATTATTCACATGAGAAAATATTGACCTTTTTATTGTAACGACGATGTCGTCCTACTTTTTCTGTTGATCAGTCCTTAGTCAATATCTCTTATTCTTCCTCCATACAAAGCTTCCATGCCCTTCGATAGATCCTCCTGATCTGTAGTCTTTTCTCAATCATTGAGATGAATCTTTGCTCTCCTCTTTGTCATCTCTGTACCATTTCCTAGTCTCCATGCCCTTATTGTACTCGAACAGATGAAAGTCTTTAACCATGTGATCCAGCTTTTCCATGTCCTTTTCAACGTCCCAAAAACACCAAAAATTAAAACCAGACCAGTAGAGAAAGAGCACTCAAATTACGAAAAAACCAATGCACTAAACTTTGTGGTATCTCATTCAGCCTCATCAACTTTCTCTGATCATTTCTGTCTCTGTAGATAACGACTCTTGGCTTAGGGACAATCGTATAATCTTCTTTGAAGGAATAGTCAGTTGCATCCCAATTAGGACGTTCAAGGTTGAGCTTTATTTGATAGCTCTCAATTCCGAGCTGCAAGTCTCCCACATGATTCCTGATGACCAGGTTTTTGATCCACATGTTGACTACTGTGTGTAGATGGATCTTGTCTGATTTAGACAGATGGTTGAGTTTGTCTTGAATATTGAGTAGATACATATCTTCAAAATCATTTGGATGAAGGTTTTTAAAATCCTTTTTTGAGATCTTGTACTCTTTGTAGTCAGCTCGCGAAGAAATAAATCTCTCCCAAGTATTTGTTAATTCATATTTTTCTTCAAAGTCTTGACACGGAACACACTGAGAATATTCGCCATCTGGATACGACTGCATTCACGATCTGGAGGGCTCACTATGTTTGTTATGTACAATTTCTTTCTACTGAACCACCAGTGGTGATTACCAATAAGCTGCACTGGATGTCAAATCGCGTTCAGCTATCACCACAAAGACGGAACTAATTCTTCTAGTCCAAAGTCTAGGTAACGAGCGGCTTTGAGCTTGGATATGGATAAGGCAGTTTTTCGTTCTTTGTCCCTGTCAGAGGTATTCCACGCCGAATTTGATGACCCTCAGGATTAATTAAATAAACCTTACGTCCAAAGCATCTTATGGCATTCACCATCTAAAATTTAAAGAAAGACGTTGTCTTGTGAAATGCTTTAACAATGTTGAAAGCTGGACCTTCCAAATGAGCATTTGCAAGCTTCTTCTTTCCTGTTCGTTAAACCAACTGCAGAACCATTGGAATGAAGGAACCCTATATTCATAACGTCTTCCTTTGAAGCTTGTTCTTCGCAGAGGAACTTATACGTTGTGGCGTACATTTGCCCAGTTGTTCTCTGGTCCTGGAAATACTCGGGGAATGGTCCATTCTGGTTCAGGCGTAGCTGGTCTTTCATCTTCTGGAATCGGTTTAAACCATGTAGCAGCCGTTACCTTGGGAATATGAGCGTTATCAGTGTCCTTCAATCTGAGACAAGCCTCTTCATCTTGTTTTAGAAACGTCATAGAGGAATGTTCTGAAGTGTCCAAATCGTTCATATTGGGCATCGAAGAAGTGAAATAATCAACATCTCTTGTGTCCAGTGAGTTTGCCAGCCAGTTGAGTAAGAGTTGGATGTTGTTTGGACGCAGATGCATCAGAATCCTGTGGTTTCTTCGAACTTTACTCATCATCTTTAAGATGAGGTTGAGCTGACCCAGAAGCACCTGAATCGTGTCTTCTGCTTTTTGTGCCTTAACCCTGGTTTGATCCAGCTGAAGGGCCTTCATCATCATCATCATCATCATCTTCATCATCATCACTCTCATATGCTTTTCTTTTGTTCTTTAACCCTGTCCTTTAACCTCCTTATCCATGGCATATTCATACCCTGCATTAACGCTTCCTTAAGAGCATGGTATAGATGAAGTTTGGCAGGATTTCTGTTTGCAGACTGTACTTAAGCATGTGTTTTTGAAAGAGAGCATTCTTTAGGATCAAATTCTTCAAGTGTAACTTTATCAGTTGACCGTGATGGTAATAGTAACGTTATGACTCTGTTCTTCTCACCTTGTTCCTTTTTTTATTCTGATAATCTCTTTCGGACTCTTTTTAGATTCTTGATTCTTGATAGACTCTGGGCAGGCAGCACAGAGTATTTCTTAATTAAATCTGCAGTGTGTCGTTCAAGAATCCTAAGGAGAGCATCATCAAGTTTTGTTCCTAGATACTTATCAACAACTGTAGGAACTTGGGATTTAATAGAAGCCAAAACAGCAGCAGAGTGATCAGTCTTCTTTACTTCAGACATATCTTGCTCCAATTTTGCCACTCTTAGCTGAAGGGCGATGAATGGAGTGATCTAGGGAGAGTTGTGTGACGGTTTGATGACATGGATCAGTATGGTGGAATCAGATCATTTACAACTTTATGATTCTCCTGATCATCTTCGTTGGTTTTGTCATAAAAGAAATTGATCCCCAAAGTTATCATGCCTTCTAGATTTTTTTCATGGACGACATATAACCAAATGACTTTCTGGAATATCTTTCGATGACGACGTTCGTCAGTTATGAGTTTCAGGTTTTCATGAACCTATAGGTAGCGGCTGTAGCGAGGAAATTCTTCAATTCAAACATTTAAGGCCATGAGCTCAGGTTTGGTCCCAGTAAAGAGAACACAAATAAAATCATGTACTTTTCAAGAGTCTGATCCAGTCTGATCCTTCTTGAGCATGGGCTCAGGGTCTGGTCCAGCCAAAGCCTCATGTGCTTTTCCAGGGTCTGATCCAGCCTGGTCTTCTGCACGAACATATATCCCTACTCCTGATGTCACTGTGGACGAAGCTACTTCACCTTGTTCTTTGTCACCTTTAGGAGCATCGGCTTCTGTTTCACTTTCTGTTCGTTCTGAATCAGTTGTTGATGAAGATTCATGGACCACTTTCTTTGATGTATCATCTTCAGGTTGAGAAGAGGGTCCAGTTGTCGAATCATGAGGTGCTTGATCACGCCTTTAAAGGATAAACTGATCCGTAGTACTTTTCTTCTTTGACAAGATCCGGATCAGGAATGAGCTACTTGTTCTTCGGTTCCAATAGCCTTAACCCTTATCCCACTACTTCAGTAGTTGGGAGTTGTTCAGATCTGGATCCTCCGATCACTACTCCTCCAACAGGTGCCTGACCTTGTGGCAGAAAGGAAGGATCCAAGCTAAGCTTAATTGCTCGTTCTATTCACATCACACCTACAACAACCTTCTCCCTTTCTTATGCGCCATCCAAACTCATCTTCTTATGGCCAGTTATCGAGAGCAGATCATCACCTTCTCCTTTTTTTTGGGAGGAACAGGTTTATTTGTTGAGCTTTCATCATCTTCATCAACAAAGTTGGAAAAAAGCCTTGTTCCTTTTATAACTTTCTTTCCTGTGGAGCTTACGCTTAGAAGGCTTTTTTTGTCATAGACTTAGGTTTGTTTGGATGAAGTTAGGCTTGGTTGTGTTGAAAGTAGAAGTAGTTGGGGCTTCTTGGTGGTGCACGCTTGTTGCAGGTTCAGGTTGCTTTGCATGACTATCCCTGTGGTGGTTTTTCTTTCGTATTCTTAGCATACCATTCCAGATACTTTGGATATAATGAAGATTGGTGAATGGCTTGAAGCAATTCAATTGGTATTGGGAATCGCCATTCCCAAACACTTCATATGTTTCACCTTTCCGAGATAAACTTGAGATTACCTAGCAGAAAGTCATGCTCCTGAAGATGACAAAGTAGACGTCATGTCTTTTATGTACTCACTGGAGTCCCCCAAAATAGTAGATTATTCGATCTTAGTAAACCCGCCCGTAAGAATGAGGAGAGGAACTGCTTTCATCTTCTTATGTCTTTCAGACTGGCTTTTATGACTGCCTTGTGTGAGAAGATGTCTAATCCCTTGAGTAAAACTCTTCCCATAACAGTTCTGATGATCAACATTAGTTTGAGTGACAAATGCCCCCACAACATTTGTAGCACTGGGTGGCTTGGTTTGTCAACCACCGAGATGTATTTCCGGTTTAAGCCAACTGGTTAACTCCATGTTAGAATTGCTCTCCATGCTGATATACATAATTCACACGTATATTGGAGACAAATTCTACAGGTTTAAGGGTACACTCCATTGATTTACAAAATCAATCAACGTGTCACCAGTCGGAGTACTCAAATGGGTGAGTTTGGGTCGATAGGTGTTATAATCTAAAGGCCTTTTTAAGGAAGATCAACTTCAAATCTTCTAAAATGTTGTAAGTCTCATATGTATCCTTTTTTATGTAAACTAATCTCCAAATCCTCATTATATGTTATTAGTCTCATAAATTGAGTTTTGATGAACTAAAATCTTTGGTGTTTCTAAAATAGAATCATTAACAATACCATTTGCTACATTAGATAATTCATTTTTTCTGGCATTTGATATATGACTGACGGTATCATTAAATATGAAATATTGTTTCTGTTGGTATATAAAGGTAAACATATTGATAACTCTACAAGTAAACTGTGAACTTATAGGCTTTTCCTTCGTGAAAATATAATTTGATCGAGAAATAGTTATAAAGTAAGACCAAATTAATGCTAGATGGCTTAAAATTTCTGGTTGACAACTCGTGATAACTTATATTATTTGTTCTTAGGAATGATAAAAGTGATGATCTTATTGAGATAAAAGTCTTGTAATAAATAGAGAAATAATATTGTGTAATAGGTTAGGTGATAGGCTCGTGAGTTAAATAAAGTCACGAGACTCGACAAATAGCTAAAAGCTAAGAAACAAGAGCTCCTTGCTCTTTGTTGTAATTGGGTATAAATACCCCATCACCACCTCATTAATGGGGTGTCTTCTAATCTCATTCTTATCTTTTCTCTAAACCTCCCCATCCTTCTTTCTCTCTCTACTTTCTATCTTTCTCTAATCTTTCTCTCTCTAGAATATGCATACACACAACACCTAAACACATACTCTATTACTTATTGATCCTAAATTCAAGACCTAACAAGTGGTATCAGAGCTGCAGGAGCGATTTAGTGTTGTTTAGGAGAGCTTATTCGGTCAGCTTATTCTGACAGCTTATTCAAGCAGCTTATTTTGAGCTTATTTGAGCTTATTTTGAGCTTATTCGGTCCTGATCTGCTGTGTTTATTCTGGTTAAGTGCTTATTATTTCGAGTTGCTTATTCTGTTATTTTTAGCTTATTCTGATTTTCATGAGCTTATCGAGTCAAATATGTCATTAGAGCTTATTTTGTGCTGATTTTGCTAATCTCGGTTTTATCGAGATTGAATGCTTACGGTTATATCGTAAGTTTCGTGACAAAATTAGTACAAATTTTGCTTATTTGTGCTGAATTTGATTTTTAGTAGTTTGTTAAGTCAAATTTAGTAAAAAGTTTGTTACACCTGGTCAAAGTTTGTTAGAACTGGTCAAACTCGGTGGTCAACGGTCAAACTCTATTTTATAACTGATTTTATCAAGATTTAACTCTTAAAATCGAAAGTTTGACTTTTGGTCAAACTGGTCAAACTCGGAAATTCAGTCAATATCGAAATAGATTCGAGCTTATTACCGACTTTGAAATCAAAAAAAAAGAATAAAAGAAATAATAGATCTCATAATTTTTGCTCAAACTTGGTCGTAAATCTTAAAGATTTATAAGCTTTGATCAAAATTCATCACTGATCTATTCATTTTCGATAAGTCTTGTAAAATCTAACAAAAACAAAAGTGTTTCATAGATCTCAGATTTGTGTTTGCTTGGACTTATTTTCAAATCTTTAACACAAATGTTCCATCATCTCAGATCCAAAACCTTTCTCAAATATCAAACTCGGTAACACAATCTCAGAAAACCCCCCCCCCACCCCCGCCCCCCCCCCCACCCCCCCCCCACCCCCCCCCCCCCCCCCCCCCCCCCCCCAACCCCCCCCCCCCCCCCCCCCCCCCCACCCCCCCCCCCCCCACCCCCCCCCCCAACCCCCCCACCCTCCTCCCCCCCCCCCCCCCCCCCCCACCCCCCCCCCCACCCCCCCCCCCCCCCACACCCCCCCCCCCCCCCCCCCCCCCCCCCCCCCCCCCCCCACCCCCCCCCCCCAAAAACATCGGAACAAGAACCTTTCAAACTCGGAATAACGCGGTTTTTAAAACAAGACTCATTTTTTTTAGATCTCATGTTTATCTTTTTGTATGTATCAATAAGAGTCAAAGTTCTATAACAGATCACATCTCACGTAAGACTCTCATCACAGATTCATAATAATCTTGGATTCTAATTTCATCGATCTCAGTTCGGTTTTATTATGCATCTCTCAAGAGATTTACAAAATCTTTAAAGGTCTTCACTACACAAAAACCATATCATCATTGATCGATTTTGAAGTTTAACCTTCTTGTTTCATTTTTGAAATTATAAAGAAGAACAAAAACTAAAAAGTTTCATTCATTCAGTTCTTTCGATATTATCAAGAAAAACAACAAATTGAAAAAATAAAACAAGAACAACCTACCCGTATTTTTGTCGTAATCTTGAGTACTAGTCGTGTTTGTGAGTCGTGTCTAAATTAAGCAAAAGGTATACATAAATCTTGTTGAGATGGTTAAAGATCTTGAAATATTGTTGTTGTTTTGGTACATTGAGTTGTATCAAAAGAAAAGAAATCATGTGGTTTGAGTTGTTTTGGTGCGTTGAAAAAGAAGTAGAATCGAGCAGATTTATGTTTGTCTAAATGTGTAAGAATGAGTTAAGGAAAAGAAGAGACATTGTGTTTGCTTAGATCTTATCAGTTGTGGTGTGTTTACAAGAAGTGTTGTGTGAAAAGTAGAGACGTGTTATTCTATTTTGGTGGAGCTAACATAGATATATTTTGGCTGTGTTTATTTTAGGGTTAGGTTAGAATGTTGTGAGTAAGTGTTGTTTTATACATCTGCTACTAGGGTTAGTGTTTCATGGTTTTGTGAGAATTCTATGTTGGGCCTTAATATTCGATCACATACACATTATCATTTGGGCCTATACTGAAAATTTTGATTAATCATAAGTGGACATTAATTGTGTTGAATATTTTGTTGGTTCATTTTGAGATATCATTTGAGTTTGTGTTTGTGATTGATTTGGTTTGTGTGGAATTGATAGTTTGTGTGGATCTAAAAGTTTGTGTGTGATAATTTGGATTGAATTTTTTGGTTTGTGTTGAAAATTACTTGGGTTCGTTGTGATAAATAAAGAAAATGGGATCAAATGAGGATAAAACTGATCAAGATATCATTCGAGATCTAAAACAACAACATGACCAATTGGACCTAGCTATTTATCTACATAAATCAAAAAGAGGAATTCAAGGGCAGACACAAATGATTTTAAATCAAACACAACAATCGTGACAAAGAGAGGAAAAATATCTTAAATCGATATTATTCAGTTACAGCTAAGAACAAAGATCTTGAAACGTTATTTGTAAAATTGAGCAGATCAACTGAAACACATCGGTTGCATACAAATGAACAAAAAAGTTTTTTTTTTCGAGACAACTTACAACGGAAGTCGGTTTTGGGATATAACGGTCCTTAAGTTCTTATTTCTATCACCACAAAAGCATATGGCCAAAAATTCCAAAGTTTGTATCTCGCTTATGAACTGTGTAATAAAAATGAACAACTGCAATGTGTTTGATTATGAGGGAAACGTCATGAGGAGATGCTGAAAAAGTCCAATTAAAAAAAAAAATAGAACGAGTTTTCAAAAAAATGAAAAAGTTAGAGTTTAAAGATACCCCAATCGTATACTCAGGAAAATTTGAACAACTTTTAAATTATGAGGACGATTTTGTTCTCTAATCTGCTGTACTTATTCTGGTTCAGTGCTTATTTCGTGTGCTTATTCTGTTTTTCAGCTTATTTTTGTGAGTTTATTTCAAGTTTTTAGCTTATTTTGTTAATTAATAGCTTATTGAGTCAAAATTGCTTTTTTGTGCTAAAATTCTGGTAAAAAAAGTCAAAAACAGTTTCATACATGTGCTTATTCGGTTTTTAGAGCTTATTTTGTGCTTATTTTGCTAATCTCGGTTTTATCGTGGCCAAATTAGTTCAAAATCTGCTTATTTGTGACTATTATCAAAATCAGTAGTTCAAATTCAGTAAAATTAGTTACAATTCTCAAAATCAGTAGTTGACTAGTCAAACTCGTTGGTCATCGGTCAAACTCGGTTTTTGAAAAACGCGTTTTTGGGTCTTAGATCTAGATCTATCCAGATCTGTGTATATATCAAACTCGAAAACAAAAGAATATAATCTTCAAACTCGGAAATTTAATGTAACTGAAACTAGTTAAATTTCGACTTTACGCTTTCAAAGTCGCGTAAGATCTCAGTATATAACTTTGTGTGTATATCAATAAGTTCAAAGACTTTTTCAAAAAATTAAAAACACACAAGAGTTTCATCATCATAGATCTTGTACCAAACTTGAAACACTCATTTTCGGAACTCACAAAAGATAACACAAGCACACGAGTGTCAAGTCACTTTTTGTTTCGATTCATAAACAAAAAACTAGAGAAAGAAAGATCCCAGATTTGTGTTTTGAGTACTAAACCACAATAGTTTAGATTCAACACATTTTCATCATTGATCTTGTTGAAACACAAGTTTCTTGTTAATTTTCGAAACCATCAAAAGAAAGATCAAGAACAATCAGTGTCCAAGTTTTCTTTTATTTTTGGATACTCAAGAAATAACAAGAAAAAACTTACCAGAGATTACACAAGAACTGAGAGAGTTGTGGTTTTCATAAATATCATAAACAAGAACTATTTGATGGTTGTGTTGATTTATGGGTAAGTATACTGAGAGAATTAAGTTTTGTGGATTGTTGTGTCGTGTTGTTTTATCGGGGTGATATAAGAGAGTGGCGTGCATTTGATGTGTGAAGGGTTAGGGTTGAGAGTTATATATCAATTTCTTAGGGTTAGGCGTATGGGATTTGGGCTGATACGAATTTTAAGTCAATTAAAAATCTTGCTATAACTCAAATAGGCCTAATTTTTTTTCCTATTTCTTTTTGTACTACCGAAATCAGTTATCACAAAGTTGGGCTGAGACATATTGCATATCCCACGAATTGTTTTTGTCCAAAAAGGCCAAGTGAGTCAAGTTGTGTAGTCATTGACTAAAATAAGGAAAAGAGGATAGTGAATCTAAAATTTGTATTAGTTAATCTCTTTGTGTGCTGGTACAGTGATTTAAAAGTAGGGTTGAAACTTTTAGACTAAACTTTAGTTAGCATAATTTTTGAGTCAACAAGTTTGCTTTCAGATAGATAATTTGAGCGAGATTATAATTTTGGTGTGATAGGATTTTCTCATTTTCGGTATTCATTTTGTTTGTATTAGTTTGATTATCGAGTTGTAATAGATTAGTTCTTCATTTTCGGTTTCATCGATTTTGAAGTAACTAATAGGTTCACTCTTTCGGTTGTATCGAAATTGTGGAGCTCATTTTCGAAAGTGTTCTTCAAACGCATCTATTTCATCGAAATTGTACACTTTACGATTTTGTCGTATTGTTGATTCATCTTCGTTGGAAACTTTCTGGAAAGATACATCTTTGATAATCAAGAGTAGACTTTATTATTTTTTAGTGATTACCAAAAATTGAACTCTCATAGGAAATTTGTGCTTAAAAGATTCATTTTCAGTTTTGGTTTTAAAAAGCTTATAATCAATTGAAATTGAACAATTACGGTTTTATCGTAATCTTGATTTCTTTTCGATTGATATTTTTGAGAAATCTGTGAACGATTTAGCTTGTGTGGAATTGATAGTTTGTGTGGATCTGATAGTTTGTGCGTGATTTGGTTTGTGTGATAATTTGGATTGAATTTTTGGGTTTGTGTTGAAAATTAATTGGGGTCGTTGTGATAAATCAGAAAAATGGAATCAAACGATATGAAATCTTCATGTTTGGAAAATGACGTGAAAGAATTGCGAAAACTGGTAGAACAAAAGAGACAAATGGAAAACGAATATGACAACGCTCTTAAATTGCTTAAGACGCATTTCAAACTTTAACACTCAGATGGGAAGCTTATGATTCTATTGAGTATATCTTTGGAAATCAGTGGAAAAGTTTCAAAAACTATGATGGCATGATTCAGTTGGGTTTCAAAGACGAGTTTTCAAAAAACTTAGATAATCTAATGAAATTTTATGAGTGTGAATCTAAGACATATTTTCACGAAATTAAGAAAATGTTTGTGAAATGTTTATCTTTGCGGAAATCGAATTCTTTGGATTATGAAAAACATTCACAAATGTTTACTACATGTGCTAAAATGACCATTTCTGATTACCAAACACAACTTAACTACTGCTTAAATAATCTTGAAATGGTAATTAATGCACGGACATTTATAGAAAAAGAATTGCAGATAAAACAACAAAATGTCATAAAAAGAATAAATGATATAAATTCTTCTCATGAAAAAGACAAAACTGAGGGACAATGGTCAAATAATGAATTGTTTGAAAATGTATTTGATCATAATAATGAAGTTGAGAAAACAAATGAGGATATTAAAGCGATTAAAGAAGCAAATGTTTTGTTAACCAAAGACCTTAAAATGTATCAGGAAAGGCTTTCGATTTTTGGAAACAAATCAGAAACCGTTTTGAAAAGAGATTATGATGAGTTGCAGACTCAACTTCTTGATGAAAAACAGAAAAACGATTCTTATAAAAAAGAAAAACATGAGTTAGAAAATCAAATTTTAAGAAAAAACATTGACATTTCCAGTATATGTCAAACACGTAACTCTTTGAAAGCAAATATTAAACATCACGAGGATAAATATCTTAATGAAATTCTTGAGTTACAAGCTAAAAACAAAGATCTTGAAAACATTGTTTGTAAAATGGGCAGATCAATTGAAACACTTCGGTTGCTTATAAATGAACAAAATGCTTTTCGGGACAACTTACGTAAGTCGGGTTTGGGATATAACGGTCCTTATGTTCTTTCACAAGCTTATGCTAAAATTCCTAAGTTGTATCGTGCTTATGAACTTCGTGATGAGAATGAACAACTGCATGTGTTTGATTCTGAGGATACTCTTGAGGATGCTGAAAAGAGGCGATTAAAAATGTACGAGTTTCAAAAAGATGAAAAAGTTCAAGAGTTAAAGATAAAACCAATCGATTATGGAAAATTGAACAAACTTTATGACGATTTTGTTCCTCAAAAAGAACTTTCTGCTGAACAAACATATTTTCCATCATCTTTTATATCTTCTGAAGAATTTTCTTCTGAGACAAAACCAAGCATGGCATCAATGCCTAGTGCAAATCCAATGCTTGTGGATTTGAATAAAATGGAAAATGTTTTCAAAACATTGAATGAGTTACTCGAAAAGAATTCTAAACGAGCAAGCATTTTCTATACATCAAAAGAAGAAATGCAATTAATCGATGTTTGTGTAGAAGCGAAATTAATTCTTCAAGAATTGCATTTGTATTTTGAAATCTTTCAAAATCGATTTAAAAGAGATGTAAAAGAAATGAAAGATGTTTTTGTTTCAATGGAAAATGATCTTGATGAAACTCTCAAACAAATTGAGCTTTTAAAAGATCAACTCTTGAAAGCATCCTTAGCTGAAGATGTCAAGAATCTTGTCATAACATCTTGTGTGGAAATAAGGAATAAGGATTTACATGATGAAACTGAAAGAATTTTAAAAGAGTCAAAAGATGTTTCAAATGAGAGTGAAACAGCTGATACGGTTTGTAATGATGCATTTGAAGTCACACAGGAATTGTCAAAAAGAATTGTTGAATTGGAAAAAGATTTGTCAAAATTTAAGGCAAAGAGTATTGCTTTTGAAGTCGTACTTCAGCACAAGTCTTGAGAAAATAATTCTTTGAAAACATTGCAAAAAGAAAATGAAAATTTTATGGCATCATTACAAATCGAGAATGCTCATTTGAAACAGACTTATAAAGATTTGTTTGAGTCGGTTCAACGGTCAAATAGTTGAGACTAATGAATGTGATGAAGTCAAAGTTAAGGTCAATTTTGATGAGATTGAAACTAAAAATATTAAGTTGGAACATCGAGTGGCGTCATTAATTAAGGAGAATGAACACTTGAAGTTGACTTACCAAAGCTTGTTTGATTCAATCAAAAAGTCGCGGGTTCAAACAAAAACTTCAAATGTAACACAAAAAGAGGCAGAAAATATGAAGTCTCAATTGTTTGAATTTGCTGAAACAAAGTTCAATAACATTTTGGGAAAGATTGAATCTTGCAAAAATAATCAATTTGATTCCTTTTCAAGATCAAATGTTGATTGTCATATTTCTGAACTTAAAAAGGAATCGGGGGGAATATTTGTGATAATGCAAAATATGAGTTCAAACAAAGTTTGTCGAGCTTAAAAACGTTTTAACTCAACAAACAAAAGATTTTGATGATGTCAAGCTTGAATTGTTGAACAGAACAGCTAAATTTGAGGCGTATTTTGAAAAACTTGAAAAAATGAAAGTTGTTCTTGAACGAAAATTGGCTCGTAAGGTTGATGATTCTAAAGCCGAAAAAGATCGATTTTTGAAAGAAATTAATCATTTAAGGACTCAACTTGAAAATTTGAAAGGGAATCGTGTGGAAATAAAGCTTGATAATTCTTCAATTTTGGGAAAACCACCGTTACTTAACAATGAAAGAGATCAGCTTTTGAAACAAATTGCGTTTTTAGAATCAAAATTGGCATCACAAGATATTCGTTCTTGTCAAAAAGAATATCATGAGTTGAGAACTTCGTATAATGCTTTAAAAGTAAAGTTTGATTCTCTTAATCGGAAAAAATGGAACATCAATGTTTCAAAATCTTCAAAACCTAAAGAAAGTGTTTCGGAAAAGGTTCACACGGGTGAATCCTCAAAACCGTTTTCAAGAAGGGTTTCTCAGTTTACAACCTATTCTTTACAAAAAGATAGGAAGTTTTCTAAGAAATCTCAAAGTTTTGAAACATTTTTTCCTCAAAAGGGTTTTAAGACAAGAGCTTCAAATGCAAAGAATCAATCTTTTGAAACATCACACTCTTGTTTTACACCGGTAAAACAAGTGTGGAGGCCAATTAAGGAATCTCAAACTTTTGAAGCATCTACTTCTCAAAAGAGTTTTAAGACAAGTACTTTAAAAGGAAAGAATCAAGTTTTTGTTACTCCACACTCTCGTTTTACACCGGTAAAACAAGTGTGGAGACCAAAGCAAAGTCATTTGAAAACTTTCAAATATTCCAAATTAGAAATGCTTTCAATGCAAAACAAGAATGACTTGGCTTTGAAAAACAAAAACAATGGAAGATTTTCAAACGCTTCAAAAACGAATTTTCAGAATGATACATCAAATGGTAACAATAAATGGAAATTTTCTTCACCAACAAGATTTAAAACTCCACATGAAACACCGAGTTTCAAAAATCAATGGAAAATCAAAAGGAATTTTAAATCTCCGTTGATTCCACGAGAGTTGTTTTCAAATGAAACACCGGTTTCAAGCCCTCGTTGGAACTCAACATCTTTACATCGAATTGACACAACTTTAAAATGGTTTTCAAAACTTGGCAAACCCGTTAGCACCGTGCTTAAATGGGTTCCAAAGGTTGTTGTCTAAATTCGATGTCAATGGTTTGTAATCAAATGTCAGATTACAACCCGGTCTTCAAATAAAAGGAAAGTGTACGCTTAAGTGCGCTTTACCTTTAAAAAGAAGAGAAATCTTCTTGTTTTGAGCAAAATTTTTATCAAAATATTTTCAAAAAGTGTTTTCGGGACATACGACTTCTAAGTAAATGTCAGCTTAGGACTCGTTCTTCAAATAAAGGAAAGTGTACATTTTTGTGCATTTATCCTAACAACGAGAAGCTTTCACCTTCTCGGACTTGAGTTTAGCTCAAGCAAATGTTTTTGAAAATGTTAAACATAAATTTTCAAGATTTTATCAAAAAGATTTTTCACAATCTTTCAAAAATTGTGTGTCCAACACTCCTTTCTCTCGATACTTTCAAAATTCGAATCATTTTTATAAATGGATCAATTTTTGAGGGGGAGTTTTTAAAAAAAAAACAAATGCCTCTAATGTTGTTGGATACATCTCATAAAAGTCAAAATTTATGTATCCAAAACATTCAGTGGATTCAAAAGTGGTTCTTCAGTGTTATACCAAGGCATTTTAACTCTATCCCTCAATATAATTGCAGTGGCATACAAAATGAAGTGTTTTATTATTGAGGGGGAGTATAAAGGAAAATGTTTTGAACAAATGAATAATAATCAATATAAAAATAGTTGTTGTCAAGTGTGTTTATATCAATAAGCGTATAAATGGTGAAGATTGTGTCCGGTTACGACTGTTTCTTGAATTTAACAGGATGAGGAGTGAGCAATCTACTGACCATTCGTTTTAGATATCGACATACTATGAACACACAGTTTTTTCAAATTTGTTTTAGAACTTCAGAAAGGTTTCCAAATCATAATCCTTGCTATATCCTTTTCTCCCATGTGTTTTTTTTTTTTTTTTTTTATTTTTTTTTTTTTTTTTTTTTTTTTTTTTTTTTATTTTTTTTTTTTTTTTTTTTTTTTTTTTTTTTTTAATTTATTTTTTTTTTTTTTTTTTTTTTTTTTTTTTTTTTTTTTTTTTTTTTTTTTTTTTTTTTTTTTTTTTTTAGTTTTTTTTTATTTTTTTTTTTTCTTTTTTTTTTTTTTTTTTTTTTTCCATCCCCACCTTGTTTTTTTTTTTTTTTTTTTTTTTTTTTTTTTTTTTATTTTTTTACTTTTTTTTTTTTTTTTTTTTTTTTTTTTTTTTTTTTTTTCCCCCCCCCCCAAAATCTCATATAGCTATTTTAATCCATTGATATCAAAAATATCATATGGTATGCTATTTTTTAGGGGGAGAAAATTGGATTAAAATGTGATCAAGAAAGATAAATGCTTAAGTGTGTGGAATAACAAAGTGATCTAAAAGACTCAAAGTGCAATCAACTCTTTCCTCCATGTGCAAAATAATTTTGAATAAAATAATTTAGAATATCAATGCACATGTGTAGGGGGAGTATTTCTCAAAAGGGAAACTTTCAAAGTGTTAAATGTTTTTATTTATATCAAACACTTTGATTGATTTTCAAATGGTTTTATGGTTTCGATCTTAATACCCATCAACCAACTACCTCATGATGATCAAAGAAAAATAAGGTGGTAAGGTTAGGTATTATCCCATGATCCAACCAGAACCGGAGGGATCTACCCAAGGACATTCCATAGATAGAATATAGGTCCTTAGGTACGATGGAGTTGAATGTGAATGGAAATAATGTCAACTAAGGCATGAGCTATCATCGGAAAAATCACAACATGATGATAGTAATGACGTCTTGGTAGACATTGAAGGGGTTGAAGAATGAAAAAGAAATAATGTGCAAAGGGTAAAAAGAAGGAAGCCCTCCACAATCATTAGGCAGAAACCGGGTCAATACATAATCTATCGAATATCACAAAGATGATATTTGGTATTGAAGAAAGACATCATGGACCCAGTGATGCAATGCACAACCCTTCCCAGCCACTCAAGATTCTCTCAAAAGAATTATTGTTTCATTGTCACAGAGATTAAACGCATAATCTATTGACATCTCACTCCGAGATTGTTGATATTGAAAAGGTGGCAGTCTGCTCCAGCCTCCGATCACTAAAACCAAAAAGCACTTATTGAGTCTAGAGCCAAATGAGATCAATTCATAAATCTCACATAGGACACAAAAGTACATTTGTATTAAACTTCAAAGATACAAAAAGTACAAGAGTCGCTTATATGTCTATGTGATATTGCATGTCTTAGTGACATTGCGCGGAACATTCAATAGAACAGTTCATGATGGTGGGCATAGTGGGTTATAGCTACTTAGGCAAACTCGTAATATTTGAATTTAAAATGTACTTGCATCCATGTTGTAAAACAAACATGATCTCATCCCCGAGATTTGATAAATGATTGAAAAAGTATAAAAGTGGGGACTATAAACTCACATCAAGTAATGATAACATAGAAGCAAAGTAGTGGCATGAAAAATGATGCAAAAGGCTTTATCCGCAACCTATGAGTAAATAATACATATTTACTAAACGGAAGAATAATAATATAAACACTTGCAATCTCGTCCCTAGTGTGTGCTTGAAATATATTTGAATTAATGATATTTGAAAAACCATTTCTCATTTTAAAATAGTCAACTTTATCGGGTCAACGCGGCTAAAATACAAGTATATAAATTACGACTTCAGACTTTTAAGAAACTAGGTTGTATATACTTTAAATTATTAGTTTAGGTCGGCCCTCGGTTTAGTCTCTAAGTACGTGAATTAATTAGACGAAACATTGACATTTACTTTTTGAGTTAAACTTATATATTACTATGTTTTAACATGAGGTATCGTAGAGTTTTACAATTAAATTCCGGGTTCGTTAGATGACGATATGGAAAAGTAAAAACATATTTGTAATCTCAGCTGGGTCGTCTACAATATTTGTTAAGTGAACTTTGTCTAAATTGGTCGTTTAATGTGTTAAAAATTAGACTAAACATGCGAGGGTCACAAGGCTGTTTTTAACACTTAGAAAAATATAGCTTATTTTCAGCGGACGCTGAGTGCGTGGCCCGAGTTTTGAAAGCAGTTTGTGGGTTCGTTACCTATCATTAGAGCAAATTAAAAGCAAATCAAGATGGATTCACGGTAAAGACAGATGAATATAATAAAGATTCAAAAGGCAAAGAACAAAAAGGAAAATGGAAATATCTTGATCATATCACTAGAGATGATTGGAACCAGACCACTATTAAAAACAAGACTCAAAGACAATACAAGCATTAAATTACAAGCAACAAGTCTCAAGAGAGATCTCAATGTTCATCCCTGTAGGGGAGATTGTTACGAATAAGAAAATGATGATCATAAATGCATATCAAGAGAGTTCTCTATGAGCCGCTTCATTATCCCTTAGGAAGAGATGTAGGAATTGATTAAAAGTGACGATCTTATTGAGATAAAAGTATTGTAATAAATAGAGAAATAATATTGTGTAATAGGTAAGGTGATAGGCTCGTAACTTAAATTAAGTCACGAGAATCGACAAATTAGCTAAAGCTAAGAAAAGGGGCTCCTTGCTCTTTATTGTAATTGGGTTATAAATACCCCTATCACCAACCTCATTATGTAGGGGTGTCTTCTAATCTGTCA
The DNA here is from genome assembly GCA_026074375.1 of Tanacetum coccineum. Lineage (NCBI taxonomy): Eukaryota > Viridiplantae > Streptophyta > Magnoliopsida > Asterales > Asteraceae > Tanacetum > Tanacetum coccineum. Next base: position 79,920 of record BQNB010001708.1, read on the forward strand.
TTCTTATCTTTTTCTCTAATCCTCCTTCCTACCCTCTTTCTCTCCTTACTTTCCATCTTTCTCTTTCTGAATAAAACATTACACTCAACACCTTAACAAGAACTTTATTGCTTATTGATCTCCTTAAATTCAAGACCTAAAGGTACATAAAATGGTCTTTAAAAATCAAATCTAGAATGAAAATGGTGATTGTTGTGTCCAGAAATAAAGCGCGACTTGTGCTCAAAGGATACAATCAACAAGAAGGAATAATATTTCGGATGAAATAACTATGCTCCATCGTCAGCTAAGATTAGAATCTATAAGAATCCTTCTTGCATATGCTTGTGCACATGACTTCAAGCTTTATCAAATGGATGTCAAAAGTGCTTTTCTAAATGGTTTTATAAATGAAGAAGTCTATGTCGCTCAACCCCCTAGATTCATTGATTTTGAAAAACCTAACCATGTCTTTAAACTCAAAAAGGCTCTTTATGGTCTTAAGCAAGCACCCAAAGCTTGGTACGATGAATTAAAGCACTTTATCAGCGACCATAATAGTACACCATGGATTAGTAGATAACACTCTATTTGCTAAGAAAAGAAATTCACATATCATGATTGTCCAAATCTATGTGGACGAATCATTTTCGACTCAACTTGTCAAGAGCTTTGCGATGATTTTTCAAAAATCATGCACGATGAGTTTGAAATGAGCATGATGGGTGAATTAATTTTTTTCCTTGGTCTACAAATCAAACAACTAGAAGATGGAATATTTTTCAACCAATCTAAATATGTTAAAGAAATGATTAAAAAAATCAGTCTCGAAGACTCTAAACCTATCAAAACTCCTATGTCATCCGAAACCAAACTCACTCGAGATGAAGACGGTGAACCCATTGACGACACTAAATATTGTGGCATGATTGGTAGCCTCCTCTATCTAACGGCTAGCCGACCGGACATCATGTTTAGTGTTTGTCTATGTGCCCGTTTTCAAGAAGCTCCAAAAACTTCCCACCTTGAAGCGGTAAAAAGAATTTTTAAATATATTAAAGGAACTACTCACCTAGGATTATTGTATCCCAAAGGAACGAGAATAGAAACCATTGTCTACGCTGATTCTGACCATGCGGGAGACTATGTCGATATTTGCACATTCATGAGATGTTGCCTCACATCATGGTTTTCTAAGAAACAAACCGCCCTAGCCATCTCAACCACCGAAGCCGAATATGTTTCCACCGGAAAAGCTTGCCAACAAGCTTTATGGATGAAACAAGCTCTTGTAGACTATGACATAAACCTAGATGATATACCCATCCTTTGTGAAAATAAATGTGCCATTGACCTAAGTAAAAATCCAATCCTACACTCTCGCACCAAACATATAAAAATCCGACACCATTTCCTTCGTGACAATGTCCAAAAGGGAAATATCTCCATTGAAAAGGTCTCCTTTGAAGACAACACAGCCGATATCCTAACCAAACCTCTCAAACGTGAACCCTTCAACCTACTTAGACTAGGTCTCGGCCTCATGGAACCTAATGCCTAAAGGTAAGATTTCTACTCTTTATTAACCTTCTTCCTTCTTTCTGAGTCTAGGAATCTATTTACTAAATAAAAAAACATTTTAGGAATTTTCCATATACTATATGTACGCATTATATAAACTACTATATGTACTCATTTTTACCTTTCATTTCATCAAATAAAACCCGAACGCATTTTTACAATTCTTACAAATTTGCATTTTTTTAATACAAAAATAAAAACGTTTTTGTCATTTGCATCTCATTTGTCTCTTGAACGTCTATAAAGAAACACATGGTCCATATGTCATTTCAAACACGTTCAATTGTAGCTACATCAAAATAAGGAGACTTTGGGTAATCTCAAGTATATCTATCTTTTTATTTTTTTTAAGTCGAGATAACCGCACCTCCAACATCATATCATGTACGCACACACTAGAAAAATATTTCTGTTTTTCCTGCAGACGCCGGTTCCCTTGGTTTTTCAAAGCCGGTCCTCTTCTTCTAATAGAACCGGCAGAACCGACGACACTGTATTGCAGTTTATTTAAATACGAATTTCAAACTTTTACCACAACAAATTCCCACAAAACTAATCTATCAGCTCTTAGGCTTTAGAAGTTGACTCTAGGAAAATCTAATGATTAGATTTTCACCAAGATATCAAGCAATGCATTAACTCTAAAAAAAATTCTCTATAAAAAGGCTTGATCCACTAGTTATCATATCAAATTCAAGAAACATTGAAAATGCCTAAAGAAGAGAAATTTAACCTTAAGCGCACCGCTAGGATTAGTGTCCATCCTTGTTGTTTCTCCAACCCTCGACCGGTGTCCCCTCCTTATCATACTTTATCACCACCCACCGATTATCAAACGGCTCCTCCATCAACCCTAAATGCTTCACCATAACTTTCCCCCATAATTTCTCCTAGAATCTCACCAAGCAAAGTCTTACTTACTTCAAAGTCAACACCACCACCCTTGACCTCTCCTCCACCGGCTCCAGCCCAACCATCCAAACACTCCTCACCATTAGCCATAAACTTAGATCCTATCAAACTTTTATTTTCCACTCCCCCCTCTTCTCTTCAAACTTTCTTTGACTCACTAGAAGATCTTCCTCCTAAAACAACAAACCCTCCACCACCTAGACCATCCTTTGACTCTATTGATCACTTGGCCAATGAACCTCCACCCCTTCCGGCTATGGAACCTCCTCTTCCACCATTGCCACCACAACTTCTCATATTTTCCCCAAATCCTCCTTCAAACTTCCCACCACTTCCGCCATTAGGTCCCAACAATCCTTTCCCTTTGCTAACTCATGAAATGTTTTGTAGACATTGCCAACGTACCCAAGTTGTTGTAGACAATCTTCGGGATGAATGTTGTAATTACTAGACTAGGCTAGGAAATTAGAAGTAGAATAAATAATATTTCGTTAAGAATCTCTTGCTTTCCTAATGTTATGGTGAATAAATGTTGTAATTTAAAATTAATCAATATTATAATCCTTGTCTTGTTGTGCACTCAGGAAATTGTATGTTGTTGATAATTAATTTGCTCAAAAAAAACTATTTTGCTTAGAAAACCCGCAGGTTTGAATTATTGAGGTCAGTCGGTTCCATCGGCTATCAAAGCCGGTTCCATTCAAGGAACAGAACCGCGGACGCCGATTCTACAGAAGGCACTTTTAGTGCTTTGGGTTCTTACTTTTCTTTTGTAGGTATTCCTAAAGCAAGGGGGAGCACATCTCTTTATGTCTAACATTTTTTTTGCAACATATTTATAATGTTTAGCACTCATTAAGAGGGAGCTTTCCGCATTTACACATATCAATTCCAACTTATTGTTGGATACCTCTCTGTGACGTTTGCATATTTTTGTTTCGACAAAAAGGGGGAAAAGGGAAGTAAAACAAACATAAGGGAAAAGAGAAGTAAAATGAATTCTAAAACTTAATTTAAATACTCAAAACAAATTCATTTTAACTAATTTACTTCCATTAGATTTTATTTTTGTCATCAACAAAAAAGGAGAGATTGTTAATATAAATAAACCGATAAAAGCGTTTATTTTATTTTACGATCTTTTCATGTTTTGTTGATAACAATTAGTAAAATCTATATGAAAGTAAACTACTTAAACTAACACATAATTATTACTTTTCCATTTTTAGCATTACTTTGAATTACAAGTAAATTATGCAAACCATTATTTACATCATGGATAACATCATCATTTACAGCATATCTTAGGGCAATCTTACAAGATTACACATGATCTCTCAAGATTTTGTAAATCAAAATTCGAATTTTGTTACTGTGCGCCGGTTCCGTTGTAGTATACTGGTCGGTTCTGTTCTGCAACAGAACCGGCCTACAATACAGGTTTTTAGCTATAAATACCAAGTCATTTCTCATGTTTTTCTCACCCCTTTCAAACTTGAAATCCTCTAATCTACTGATCATTCTCTCTATTCTTGCATAGTTTCATTTAGCATTTTATAGGTAATTCTCTTCAAAGAAGAAATTGCCAAACACCCATTTAAGACGATCAAGTTCCAAGAATCTTGTTTCGCATCTCCATAGTATCTTCAAGTTCACATTGCTGAATATTATACATCATTTAGTAGTTGTAGTTGTACTCATCATCATTGTAAATCAAGTGTAGTGTTGTTGGGTTGATTCTACCCTGTGAAGAATCCGGTATTTAGCTTTGTACCGTTAAAAGGTGTAAGAAACGTTGTGAGGCTTCTCCGCCGATTAAAGGAGATTTGTGACTAGTGTTTACGAACTCTCGAGTAGGTGACTCGAGGAGTGGAGTAGGGCAAGGAAGATGTCCTTGTAGCCGAACCACTATAAATACTTGTGTCTTGGTTAAATCTTTCTAACTCTTACTTTTACTTGCTTTATATTCCATACACCAAACATCAATATTGTTGTCACTTCACATAAAGTTGAAACTAATAAAAAAAAGTAACAATTAAACGGAAAAACTATTCAACCCCCCTTCTAGTTTTCCACAAGGGGGTTAAATGACCTCGGAAAAGTGGTAGGGTTTTTGCGCTAGTCATATAAATCTTATCCATGAGACGCTATTAATACAAAATTTTCATCGGTATGTGCCATTAATAAATTTTAAATTTGGGTCAAAATTACCGTCTACGCTACGTATCAGTATATTACTCGTTATTTTAAGAACAAAGCAAATGCAATTGAAGGAATGGTTTCTAAGGCTTTATTTTCCCCTACACTTATTTTCAACATTGTCCCTAATGTTCTACAAGTACCCGAAAAACAAATAAAAGGAAAGATAGAAAAAGCAAAAAAAAAACTAGTACTCCTTTGGTTTTGCTCAATATTGGAGAAGAAACAAGATAAACCGGCTAAATCGTCATCCATGCAAAAATCCAAAGAACTTTCGGGGTTCTCCTTATCAAATATAACATGCAAATCAAAGAAAAGAAATAACTACACCGAGCGTAAAATCCATAGGTGAATGATATACAACCCAAATAATTGTGAAATAGATTCTTAAGAAAGCAATAAATATAGGATGAATGTACTAATGTAATCATGGTTTTCTGCAAGTTTTAGAAAAATCACAAATTTAGGAAATTACACAAAACTAATTTTCAAAAATTTAAGAAAATACAAAATTTACCGTAGCTGGAGTGGCGACGGACTGTAAATATTTTTTTTTCGTTTCTTGAAAAACATTCTGCACAAATATCCTATTAGTTATTTCTGGGAAAATTATTGCATAAACCACAAGAACGATTAGCACAATCATATGACTTGAAACATGACACAAGACGCGAATTAATCTAAACTATTTATTTCACATGTTTAAAAAGGTTCTTATAAACCGGATATTTTTCCCATACACTTATTTTATGCAAAATACATTTGATTGAAATTAAGACGAAGTTAAAGACAAAACAAAGCATGGTCACATATAATTCAAACATATAAAAACAAACAATTAAGAATAAAACACACAACACTCCTAAAATGCGAGAAATAAAAAGATTGGGTTGCCTCCCCATAAGCGCTTTTTTTTATTTAACGAGTCTTGTAGCTAGACTCAGAGTCACACGCCTTACGTGAATCCTTCTTTGTTTGCACTACTTCCACTACCACTTCCTTCAAGTCCAGTTACGTATTCATGTCCTAACTCTAAACATTCCTTATAGAACCCTAATATCTTATTCATCACATAGTCTACTCCCCTTCTCATATCCTCCTCATTCCTAAAGTAGACCAATTGTGTATGCTCCTTTTTTATATATGAAAATGAATCACATTACTCTATCTTATGGGGCATCTTGTAAGCAATTTTATCGGCTCTATTTGTGAATTTTACTATTCCTTATGATAAATCATAAGTCATGTTGGATAGTTCAACAAAAAGGTTTCTCAAGTACCACTTGTGACAATCTTGGGTCTATAACGGAACTAATATCCTCAACAATTATGAAATCCAAAACACAAGTAAAATTTCCTACAAAGATGTGCATCCCTCTAACTCTTCCTGTGAAATTACTTATTCCTCTAAGGCTCTCAGGATCTTCCCTAGGTTCAAGTTGTTTCCTCACGATCCAATTGTATTGCATACGAGTCATGATGTTTATAAGGAGATTAAGATCTATGCAGGCCTTCCCCACATGTACATGTCTTACGTTGCATGGTATTTTGAGGTTCGAAGGACTTCCTTCTGCAATGATGGGGTTTCTCAAGAACAAAGATGGAATCGGGGCACACAATATACTAATTCGCTCCTAGTTGGAAATTTATCAAAGTACTTTACTCCTAATTCCTCTCATGTTACAACATTTTCTTCCACTTCTAACTCCTCTTCACTAGAATCATCACACTTTTTAATTAATTCAACAAACATTATGTCTCCATCATTTTCTTTTGTGCAAATAAATTGTGTGTTAGATGATGGGGGGACTAAGTTTAATGATTCATGGAATGAATTGAACTTACAAACTTTCTCCGTGATTAATGAAATTAGTGAATTAGGTGGCGATGGTAGGTCGGTGTTATCCATTTTGAAAACTTAGGTATTTGAAAATAAAATTACGAACAAATACATAAAGAAAAGATAGACTATGAGAAAGCTAATAAAAAAATATAAAAATCTCACTTGATAGGAATCTAGTGAGTAGACCTAAGCTAAATAAAATTTGAAACCTAGACTATTCTCCGGCAGTGGCGCCAAAAACTTGATGCGGTCGTTGTAAACACACGAAGTTTTACAATCCCCTAGACATAGTACCTAATTGTTGCAGTGTAGTATAGGCAATACTCGGGGGGTTGTTATCGTTCTCTAGGGGAATAGTTTGTAAAAGGCTCGAATTAAATGTAACTAAGGTCTAAGGGTTGAGAGAAGATTATTTTTGTATTTTTATATTTTTTTAGAAAGCAAGTAAAATCTCTGGTTTGAAAGAGGTTTTGTTTTAAACTAATAAACTAAATTAAATCTAAACTAATTATGTGGGAACTCGTATAGGTAAACAAACGTGTTCACTTAATCATGAACTACTCCTTAGTTTGCTCCTCCTAATCCCATTGCCCGTCACCCTTGTGATGTAATGTGTAGGTATTTCCTAATTCATGAAGGATTTAGACGAACTCGTCGTCTATGTAATATTTCGTTAAGGTAACACACAAGTAAGGTAGTATGAATGCCTAAGAGTACATTACACGCATTCAAACACTTAAAGGATGATCAACCATATTAGGGCAAGGTAGTATAAAGACTGTTGTAATAGTATCCTTTTTACACAATCATGTTTCCCTAGACGTCTTCACAAGCAATTAAGAAGCTAGTTTTCTAGAGCCTAACGCGCACATCCATCGACAAGAAGCAATAGTAAAAGGATTTACAAACTAATTTTCATACAATCATAAGCAAACACTAATAAATTTAGCCTAACATGGTAAAAAAAGCGAAGAACAATTAATCAGACAACACATAGACATATTGAAAGATTAAAGGATAAAAGAACTTCACTTGATTAAAACATGGAGTAACCGGTGGATACAATAGGGTTTGAGAACCCTAAAAACGACCTAAAAGCTGATAAAAATCGTTCATCTAAAATACCCTACGATTCCCACTTTGTTTTACACTAAAACAAAAAATTTAGGGTTTGTATATATAGGAAAATAAACGTGACGGCGTCGCTTGTAAGTTGCGACGCCGTCAGCCCGCGAATCTTCTTAGGGTTTCTTTTGAGTCGACTACTTTTGACACCGTCACCAAAATCTTGAAGTCATTGCTTGAGCCTCCTGACGTCGTCACAATAAATTGCGACGCCGTCTCCAGTCAGTGTATGCTCTTTTGATATTGAAATTCGTGTAGAGTTGTAATCTTGTCCGTTTCTTTCCAAAATGAGTCAAAGTCACGTGTATTTCCTCCAAGTGCTAAAAAACAAAAAGAAACGCTTAAGCACGTATTTTAAGCATATTTGCATGATTTATAGGGTTAAATGACCCAAAAAATGTGTATAAAACGTCACCCCATCACTTAGATCTCAAGATAATGAAAGCGCATGAAAGAGAAATTATGAAGCGTCTAAGTCATCGTGAGTAGATGAGAAGAATGGAGTCGTTCGTGAATGGAAAACCAATTTTATCAACGATGAGGCGTCAGTAATAATCAACCCCTAGGGGGAGATTGTTAGGAATAAGAAAAATGTTAATTATTAAAAATGAATTGTTCTTGTAATAAATAGTATTGATAATAGTATTTATAATGTAGAAAGTCATACTTAGTCAAACTTAAGTAAATGTTGACCAAATACACCAAGTAGAAAGGTAGGACAAGTAGTATAAATACCTCATTAGTGAGAGGTTTAGAATTTGTAATCTCATCCCTTCCCTCATTCTATTTCCCTTTCTTTATGAAAATTGAAAGTGTGTAAAAATACTCTCTAGCCTCCTCTCTCTTATTCTTAATCATTACTATTGATACTTATGCAAACATGACATATAACAGTTTTTATTTGTGTAAAGCATCGATTTTGTAAAAATTTCTACTAATGAAACCTTTACTTTTTTTAATTTAATGCAGTGATACGCTTTTAAACTGATTATCATGATTGTTGTAGACGTCGGTTTGAAACACGCTCATTTTTTATCAACTACTTGACATCGTTTTGCCAATATGAGATGGAATACAATGTTATGTTAGAGGATATAACTCGGTAATATAGTTAATGTTTCTTAAGAGGTTATAATAATGTATGAAAATTTGGAAACTAAACGCTTCGCATTTATATAACGTTAGATGCCAATCTTTTACCTATTGCGGGTGATGATATTCAACTCATTCATGTGGTCTCCTCTTAAAGGACATCAAGGCATATTTTTTATATTAAGTGGAACTTTTTGATGGATGCTTTTGATGATGATGTGATGCACAGAGATATAGCCGATAATGTTTGTTGGGTTTTTACAACTATTAACCATTAAAGATCACAAGTACGCAACATAAAAGATAAATCACGTATAGAATATGCAATTAACAAAGGGATCAAAAAGCGTGTACCTTTTAACAATAAACAAAACCGTTCTTGAATATGCGTAGCGTATGTGTATAATAAATGATATCATGCTAAAACCATCAAAGATCTAAAGTAAGATCTCTCTACTTCAACACACACAATACGTTCTTAGCAAACAATTAAGTATGCTAGTACTAGTAGTGATAAAGCCACCAAACGCCTTCGACTCTTGAATCAATCAACACGAAAAACCCTTGTGGGTTGTTGGTTTCGGTCGAACAAACACAAACCGAAACCCTTGGGGTTTGGTTCGACCGATCGAGCAATAGAGAGAGAATGAGAGAATTGTAGGGATTAGTTTTTCAAGTTATCACAAATAATAATCCCTAGACCTCCTTATATAGCCTACATAACTTGGCTTGCAAGTTAGGTAATTCCATCTCATCTTAGAGATTATGAAACAAATTGGCTAAGGGAAAAAATGAAATAATTCTCATACTTTCCTTTTCTGCATAATTGAATATTAGTCATTCTTTTAACTATTAATGACTAATATAACTCCCATTAAATATTTATTAATATTTAACGCTCGTTCAAGCTTTATCACTAAATATATTACATTTAATATATTTACTATAATTGTTTTACGTATTAACGTGTGCGTCCCCGTAGCCTCGAATAAAATTCCCGGACATATATTATTTTACGTGGACATAATCCAATAGCTCTCACTTGGACATGTACCAAATAATATAATAACATTGGTAAGCGTCTAGCAACACGCCAATGCTCTCAGAAATATCCGAGTGTGGTTTCATAAAGTCACAGATAAAGGATTTATGTCTTTACAATCCATTTGTTTCCGATACCGTGTTAAAAAATAGATATGGATCTAAGTCATTCCATTAATTAACGATTATGTTTCTCGTATATATGATTAATCAAGATTACCAAAAGTCATTGAGACACTTCTACATGAGCTTTTGGGTGCGGCCACACATACATCTGATTAACCCTACGAGGGGCCTAGTGGCATTATACTTCAACTATTGAAGGAACAAATTCTTTATTGATTACAAGTGTCAAGTCACCATGTTTCACAATCACTTCTAAAAATAGTTCTTATTAGCTACCTTATTCAGGTTAACTTAAACTACATCAATAATTATTATCCACATATGCAAGACTTACTTGCATCTTAAGTCTAAAGATTTAGTAAATCAAAATTACTTACAAGATTCACTTGATGACAACGATCCATAAAGTGATGATCTTGTTAGTTGGGGAAATCCAATATTCATCTTATGAATATCATGTGAGTTTGGTGGACACATCCTTTAATATCAAAGATATCACCAATCACTCAGATTTTTCTTAGTTCAACAATATTCTCATATTGTTGATCGACAATGGACTAATTTAGAATAATAAATATTATTCACGGATTAAACATGCAAATATAAGACATAATTTATATTAAATGTAACTTCATACCACGTATCTTTATCATTAATAAAATTGTCTTAACATCCCTTATCGAAATACTAAATAGATCAAATGCATGATAATTCTAGTTGACGAATCATGCCTCAAGATACATCGTACTTGCTGATAAGGCTTAGATTTCATAATTTCAACTAGCTTTGATCTTTTGAAATTTTGAGAATACTTATTTTAAGAATTCAATTAATGAAGTTCTTGAATATCTATAATGATTGTTTGTTTATACAAATATTTGAATATTAACACAGTTTATTCCATAAGGTGTGTGACATCTAACATAATTGACAACAATCATCTTTTTCGCAGCTCTCCAAGGTGTAAAGTATTCTTATTCTTTAATGTATAATGCAACTAAGCTCTCAGTTGAGCACAACTAGTCCACATGGTCATCATCATAAATTAAATCATACCATGACTAGTATTGAGTGTCATCTCAATTTGATTTGGCATCCGTGTATACAAACAATCCCATGCTTTTAAAATCCGTAAACAATGAATATTCTCTTAATAATATTTGGCACCTCATGAACTCCAAGTTCATTGGTTTATTCTAATTGCACAAAAATTGTTGCAATATATATCCTTAGATTTTCATTACTATGGACAAATCCATAATCTAAGAAGATTTCTAAATCCAAACATATTCTATTAAAATATTCAATTCAATGATTATCTAATAACTTTTGATTAAATATCAATGTTGTCAAATCATCTTGCATTCATGTATGATACAACTATTCCTATACACAATGTAATATACATAATGAATCCTTTAGTCTAACTTAAGATTTCATTCATGTTCTATCTTATCAAAAGATGTCTATCCATTTAGACTTTCTAAATGGTATGTCAAATTGTGTTAGATTTATATACTGCATATGTTTATAGCAATAAACATATTATTTCAAGGTTCTACATTTAATTTCCTAAATCTTTTAGGTGAAGGAAACCTGAACATAATACTCCCACTAGCTTTTAAGAATACTCAGGAGTTATCTTAATTATAATTAAATTTAAATCAACAAAGTGATTATGTTTTAATAATAAATTAAGATTTCTTCTCCGATGCTTGCAATGATTCATGCTTGGATTCTTACCGTTTGTTCACTTTATAAAGATTATATGAATTCATAAACTCCTTTGATTACTAACCGTCCTTGCAATAGTAATCATTTAAGGAAGTGTTTTAAATTCCATTGTCATATTTCATCAATATGAACACTAGTATGACAATCTACCATCTTTATATAATTAATGCGCATAGAAAGAAAATTTAATAAAAAACAATTGCTTGCGTATGATTAAAAATCCTATCATAATGCATGCATTAAAAATGTGTAACACATTGTCCTTATGAGTTAAAAACCAAGAACCAAACCACTTGGGTGTTTCTCTTTGAAGAAACTCATTTTAACTTCACAGTCTAACCGTTTAGTTAAAGATCAATCAAGTTCCAAAATTGATTATTTTTGTGGACAGCATCTTAACATTCATAGTTTGAGTCATTTATCAAATTCAAAATTCAACAATGCATCTTAATGGTTTCACCATGATACCAAATTTAAAATTCAATGTTTTTTAATGATTAACAGGTTCATCATGATCCTGTGACTCATATTCCTCAATGTTGATATAACATTTATCAATCAAGTATTTGAGGTATCCTTGCGAATCTATAAACAAAAATTATATCATTATAAGGTTTAACATTTAAAGCCTCGATATGATATTTACTAGTGTGTTTAGAAGGTTATGTATTTTGTATTTTTATCTCTTTCAGATCTACAAATGCTCCCACTTGCTTTTTGTAATTAAAGACTCTTCTATAATTACTAAGCATGTAGAGGGGCATTACAAGATACATTGACAGTTTTTGAGTTTAGTTTGTTAATATCATTCTTCATAAGACTTTTAACAAATTCAGAACTTCAATTTTAAGACTTAAAAGGAGTCATCATATTCCATAATCATGATGGTGTCTTATCAACCTTTTAGGTTGGAGTTATTTTGAGTATATACAAGACATACTCAATTTCAAACCTTGACAGATTTGGAGGTAAAATATTTAAGTTATCAATATCAAATAATTTCAAAGAATTTGATTCAACACTCTAGACATACCATGAATATGTGGTATTCTATGAGTAATTTTTATTGTGAGACTTTATCACAATCTTTTAAATAACTTAATACTCTTTAGGTCACATACTTATCAATTGTGTCAAACGAAATTGAATATATAGTATTTAAAAACCTATTTGCATGCAATAATGTATACGGCTTTAACTAGTTCAAGAACTCTATCCATGTTAACTATACATTATTTTGCCTTTGAACAATTCAAGGACTTTTGTTCATGTCATAGCCAGAAGATATAACTTACTTTATGTTATAAGTCTTTTAACATTTAAAGGACTTCATGTTTATTAATTTATATTAAACATAAACATATTTAATTAAAATAACTCTGAACATCAACTCTTGACTTCAATAGTAACTAGGTCTCTACCCGTCCGATAGACGGTTTTCTTAATAGCTTACTAAAAATTCTAAAACTGTGTTTAAGATTCAATTTCCACAAATTTGAGCACAATCTACACACTTTGAGGCGGGTAATATTAAATGAGTCATAAAAGAATAACATGATGTTTTGGTTACGTATTTAAGAAATCATATGTAATAACAGTTAAAGTATTTATGAAATCAATAAAATAATAAGTAAGTATCTGTTAGAGTTGATGTTTGTAAAGAGACGTTCTAAGCGGTGTGTTCTGATCAAAAGGACATAAATTTTTGTTTTGTTCTAACTTATTCTAGTTTGTTTAAAATAAGTTATCTTTTAAAAAGCATACTTTATGCATCCAAATGTTTTCGTAAAATATTTGGATTTTACATATGAGTTTATGAAAATTTAAAGTTTGATGATTGGTAACTCATCACATGTGTTTTATAAACTTAGGTCCTCATATTAGTATATAATATGCATAGATAAGAGGTAAATAAAACCCAACAATGAGGTTCTAAATCAAGTATACTACCTAAATAAAATTTCCTGGTTAATTAAAAATCATTTATAGTATAATTCAGCCCGTAAACTAATACTAAGAAAACATTAAAGTCCCTAAAATAAAAAGCGCCAAATGCAAATTAGGCATATAGTACATTAAATATGAAAACCTCTACATATACCAATTCATAATAATATTTAGTAATAAATGTCACAAATATCATCAGTATATGTGATGCGTAAATTGATAGGTTTTGAATAACACTATAGGTCATTTAGTAGTATAGTCTTTGACTCATGTTGTATAATGTTTGATTCGAAAATTTTTGGTTTCAAGATCCTAACTACTTGCCCAATTACATCAATAAAAGTATAAGAAACATATGTTAGTATGTCTTTATTAAAACAACAATATATGTAAGAATAAACTATCCTTGTTGCGAACGGCGTATATGATAGGTGAACACATGTGTAATTTGTAGTTTTCTAATACATAAGGGTTCCAACTCTAATTTCCATGCCCATTTATAGTAGATTATACGCTTACGTTTTCCTAGTTTCTTCAACCCTTTGAATATGTTGTCTAGTGTAAGCCTACAAATTCAGAATTTTTGAACTTTTTTTGAGTTCAATTAGACATTTAGACATTTCATCAAACACTTGATATGTATAAAAACCGCCTGATTTACTATTAAGAGAATTAACAAATAGTTGATGGGATGTGACAATTAACAAAACAAAACCCTAAAAGTTACCCAAACCAATCTTTAATCACGGGAGGTAAAAAAATCTCAGAAACAAACCATTGTTTACGGTTTATCGTTGCATTAATACCTATTATGATATATAAAAATTAAAATTTTTAGTATTTTCGATAATATTCCTTAGAGAAAATTAACTACCCATGTTTAAACATTTTAAACAATTAATTTTCTAAAGGCTATGATCCAACTTTACATACCACCATCACATCAGTTGATCTGCTAGCAATGGTGTATTCAAAAGGTAATTGACGATCAATAATTGCCACCGGTGCAATTCCTAGAACCTTACAGGACTTACTTTATTACAATAAAGTACTAGTAAGCATGTTTCATCCCATCTATGCCTCGAGTTTAAGGTCTCACCACTAAACCGATTAAGTCGTCCAATCAAGAACTGTGATTATGTAACACTAACGTCTCACGAAAAAGTGTATAATTACCTTGGGATTACAATCTACATACGTCTTACTCATAGTAAAAAGCATCTGCAAGTGTTATTACAAATTGAGATGTCAATACTTATTTAAAATGGTTAATTTTGTCGTGACGAATAACTGTCACGAAGAGCATTGCATAACATCTTCTTATATAAATTTAAATAAAATTTTAATCAATTTAGTTATTTATTATGTATCACTTATTTTTCATATAATTGCTGATGTATAAATAGTGTTAACTTTTTATAATTAAACGATTCAAACGTGTCTTTCAAAAACTTAAAGATTTTTATATTTATCGCGGGAAAAAGAATTAAAGGAATGATTAAAAATCATTCCAACCCTAGACCATTCCGCGGACTTCTAAGTGTATGCAAGGAAGGAAACTACAAAGTAGTAAGGTATTATTTAGGGTAATGGTATCAACAAGACGAAGTCTTGATGAGTATTCCCGAACCTTATCTTGCAAACTAAAGTAGTTACTTTTTGCAAATTTCGTCATTGATAAAAATTAAATCTTTAATTTGAAAAACACATTATGAAAATTAATAGTCCATAATAAATCTTATTTCATAATTATTAGTCATGTTTATATTTATTTTTTGAAAAACCCTTTTATTTTCTCACAAGGTCCAGAACTTAAAATAAGAACACAGTATAACACTACAGACTTAATACACATAACACGTATTTAAATAAATCTCCTTAACAAATTAAGTTCATGCAAAGATCATATTATGATCCTAATTATCTAATATAAATAAATGTATTGATTCATATAAGGCTCCCTATCCAATGACTCCGACTCATCCATCGTTATAATCGATTGCGTAAGTAATAATAAAATATATTACCAGCATAGGCACATGAAGAGATTGAAGCAAGCTTTTAGGCCCCATTAAGACATATGCTTAAGTCTTCCATGTGCTTTGCAATGTCGTAGGTTCTTATCAAATAAAAATTATAATGTCTATGTGTTAATTCTATGATAGTTCATTGTGTGTAATACCAACCATTACAATTAAACAAGATTTATATCACATACCCTCATGATAAATTGCATGTCTTTATCATGGATACCGAATTAACAATTAAATATGAGCATAAAACCGATCAATTAACACTTATAAATGACGCACTCACTAGCTTTTTACTCTTATAAAAATTGTCATACAACTAGAATTTCTGTTCTGAATTTTAATTTTATAAACAATAAATGTTGAAACTTTACTACATATGACCATAAAACGCCCGCAAAGGTCTTTAAATTAATCAAGAACCTACTAATTTTGTTCTGAAATTTTATTTCCTTGTATCTACAAATTCGTACACGATGAGTCGTGATCCACTGTTGAGTTTTTACATTATATTAAACCATTTAAATATATCACGAGTACGCATCTAAAAGATCAACACGTATAGATTACATAGTTTAAAAAAGGTCAAGAAAGCGTGCCCTTTTAACAATAATCGACATCGTCCTTGTAATTAAGCATTGTGTAGTGAATAAATTGATACCATGCTAAAAATCCACTCAAGATCTAAAGTAAGATCTCTCTACTTCAACACACACAATATGTTCTTAGCAAACAATTAAGTATGCTAGTACTATTAGTGATAAAGCCACCAAATGCCTTTGACTCTTGAATCAATCAACACGAAAAACCCTTGTGGGTTGTTGGTTTTCAGGTCTCAACAACACAAAAATGAAACCTTTGGGGTTTGGTTATGACGAGTCGAGCTAATAGGGAGAGAATAAGAGAAATTTTGGGGATTAGTGTTTTCAAGTTTATGACAAATAATAATCCCTAGGCTCTTATATAGGGCCTACATAACTTGGATGCAAAGTTAGGTAATTTCACCTCCTCTTGGAGATTAGGAAACAAATTGGCTAAGGCAAAAAGAAAATAATTCTCATACTTTCCTTTTCTCCATAATTGCATATTAGTCCTTCTTTTAACTATTAATGACTAATATAATTCCCATTTAGTATTTATTAATATTTAACGCTCGTTTAAGCTTTATCACTAAATATATTACATTTAATATATTTACTATAAGAATGTTTTAACGTATTAACGCGTTGCGTCCCTGTAGGCAGAATAAAATTTCTGGCTATGATTATTTTTACGTGGACATAATCAACAGTTCGCCCCTGCGCGCTCGAAAGGGCTGAGGCCCCTTGCTGGGGTCCCAAGTAAGTTATATTTGGTGCTCCAAGTAAGTTATCCGTTTTCCCCTCTTATTTCCTCAACCAGTATGACTGTTGAAAAAACAGTTGTGAAAGTTGGTTTCAACCAACTTTAACTGCTTAACTGTCATCTAGAATCTTTTTTATAAACATATCCATTAGCCTCATTCATACATACGAAAATACACTTACAATTCCCCTATTGTTCTTGATTTATGATTCTTATGCCTAGAACACAAATTGTTATTCTCTTTGTATTATCCCGATAGAGATTTTGTGCAACCCATACATTTTATCGGGTCGAAATTCTTTATACAGAGTAGTGACTCAACACGATACAACAGAGTATATCCAAGGATTATCACACACCTACACAATGTTCTAATAACGTTAAAGTATTTTTGGCTGTGATCAGGCTGGAATACCGGTAAAGGATATGACAACGAACTTTGGTAAACTAGAAAAGTTTGATGAGGGCATGACTTGAGGCGATGGCCAGAACGAAAGAGCATTTATTGTTGACAATGTTGGAGGTGCGTTTATGTGTGCTACACCGATGCCCATATTGTTGGAAGATGCTCAGTGGAAGAGATAAGGATAAAGGGCAAGTGGTGAGACGATGCACTACCATATGCACGGGGGACACATTTGAATGGATGTATGTTCTCTCTTTGATGTATATTATGAATATTGAATCGGCTAAGGAGTTGTGGGATTCACTTGAATCCAAGTACATGGAAGAGGATTCTTCAAGTAAGAAATTCCTTGTGAGTAATTTTAACAATTACAAAATGGTCAATTCTAGACCAATCATGGAACAGTATAATGAACTCCTTAGGATCCTTGGATAATACACACAACATGTCTTGAAAACGGACGAATCCATTTCTGTTTCAAGTATAATTGATAAGTTGGCCGCCTTCATGGAAGGATTTTAAAATACCTTTGAAACATGGTAAAAGACGATTTGTCTTTGGGTCTAGAACTTCTGTAGTCATTTGCGTATATAGGAATCTCTAAGGGCGCAAGACAGTGACAAGGGAAAGGGTAAAGAAGTTGCTGGACCTTCTGTGAACATGACAGACGAGGGTAAAAATAAGAACAACAAATAAAACAAAGGTAAGAAACGTGGTTTCAATAAAAATAACAGTGGTTCTGGTTCCAACAAGAAACCAAAGTTGGAATGTTGAGAAATGGGGCAAGATCTGGTCACTTCAAAGAGGGAATTTGCCGTAGTGGTAATAAGAAGACGCAAATGGCTGGTAGTTCGGGAAAGGGGGTCTAAGGGACATTCCACAGACAAGGTCAGAATTTAGTGCCTGTTTGGAACAGATTTATTAAATATTATGTTTCACTAATTTCTGAAGCATTTTATGTGCAGGTTGATGCAATTGCGTGGTGGATTGATTTTGGTGCCACAACTCATGTTTGTAAAGATCGTTGCTGGTTTAAGACATATGAACCGGTGGAAGACGGATCTGTACTTTACATGGGTGATGATCATTTCGCTCCTATTCACGGAAAAGGAAATGTAGTGCTGAAAGTAGAACGAGGAAAATCATCTACTTTGTTTAATGTGTTGTATGTTCCAAAACTTCGTAAGAATTTAATTTCTGGTCATGTATTAAATAAGTGTGGATATAAGCAGGTGTATGAATCCGATAAGTGTATCTTATCGAAGTCTGGTGTGTTTGTAGGATTTGGTTATTATAACATATGGTTAAGATTATGTTAAAACTTTAAATAAAGTTTGAATAATGTGGTGTTCTGTAATGATGTCTTCTCTCTACTGTTGTAATTTACTCATTATGGCTTGCTCGGTTTAGGGACTGTGCATTTATTAAAAGGAATGCTTGAAATATTAAAAGATGATTTGATACCCGCTATTGATGAAAATCATGATAAATGTACTACTTGTATGTTAACAAAAATCACTAGGCAACCATTTAAAAGTATAACAATAAAATCTGTCATACTTGAATTAATACATAGTGATTTGTGTGATTTTCATGCAACACCATCTTTAGGTAATAAAAAGTATGTGATAACTTTTATAGATGATGCCTCTAGGTTTTGTTATGTTTACTTGCTACATGCAAAAGATGAAGCCCTTGATAAATTTGGAATTTATAAAACAGAAGTTTAATTGCAACAAAATGACTTAATTAAAACCTTACGCACAGATAGAGGTGGTGAATATTATAATCATGTATTTTTCCAATCTGCAGGAATCATTCATGAAACTACAGCTCCTTATACACCACAACAAAATAGTGTGGCTGAAAGGAAAAATAAAGCTCTTAAGAAAATGGTTAATTCCATGTTATCTTACTCGGGTTTGAGTGAGGGGTTCTGGGGAGAAGCCATGTTAACGACTTGCTATTTATTGAATAGGGTTCCAAATAAAAGGAACAAGACTACCCCATATGAAATTTGGTATAAGAAATGACCCAACTTGTCATTTTTACGAGTTTGGGATTATAGGGCCGTTGTTAGGCTTCCGGACCCGAAAAGAAAAACTTTGGGTGAAAAGGGTATTGATTGCATCTTTGTTGGATATGCTGAGCATTCCAAGGCATATATGTTTTATGTTATTGAACATAATGACTCGGTTTCTATTAACTCAATTATAGAGTCGAGAGATGCAATATTTGATGAGAATCGTTTCTCTTTAATACCTAGACCAAAGGATATTATACCAAATTCGAATGAATCTCAAAGGGATGATCATTCTGATGATATACCAAGTGAGGTAAAGTATTAAATCATGATATCATGGAGTATTGTATGTGTTTGAATAAGACACGTGCATAACTACACAATTATTTAATTATTTATGTTTTACTGTCCACAGTAGACCACGACGTCGAACATGAGAATATATTTGTCGTCATTTTCAAATACTTGTTAACACACCTTCGTGGTGCAACATACCATTATATATTTACAAGGACAGACTACTATATGGTCGTCCAAACGTGCACCATCAGTTTGCAACGTCTATGAAATTTAGACTAGAGCGTTATGCTTTTGAGCTAACGGAACATATCGGATTCTTTTAACCAATATGGTACCTGGTTTCAGAGTGGGGCGCCTATAATTTGAGCACAAACGTTCTCTATAAGAATATGAAATTTTACATGATGTCACAAGTATACAGTAAATTTTAAACTCTCCAAAAATAGTGGTATGCCAACTTGTACAACGAGCAATATTTTTTTTAGTAAAGAGTTTTATGCAAATATGCTCCCTGTGGTTTCTGAAATTGCAGGTGTGCTCTCCCCAAATGTTTGGAAATGTGCACGGCGGCCTCCCTGAAACCAAACCTTTGTTGCATTCAACCTCCCTCGTGAGTAACTCTGTTAAGTTTGCGTTGTTATCTCTTTGAATTCAAGGGCAATAAAGTCTTTTTAATTCTTTTCATTTACATAAGAAAATTTGATGGCATATATGCTCCTTGAGTATACCAACCATAAAACAACACACATTCACACACAAGGATCAAAATCCCCAATTTTTAAAAACACATAAACCCTAATTTGGGAAAAGATGAACTGTTTTTGTGGAAATCCAACAGTTATTCGTACTTCATGGACCGACACAAATCCAGAACGGCGATTTCGTTCTTGTTCTACCAATACTTGTCCAATTTTCTCATGGGTTGATCCCCCTATGTGTGCTCGTGCAATGGCTATCATCCTCGATTTGCTAAGATCAAGAAAAAAATAAAAAAAAAAAATTAAAAAAAAAAATTAAAAAAATTCAATTATAAAATCAAGAAATGCACTTCAATCATATTTGAATGCAATGGAGTCTGGAAATCGAAGGCTGGAGATATGCTTGATTTGTAGTTGGGTGTTTTTCTTGGTTTGCTACTTGATGTAATAGCTTAGCTTGTATTAGCTTATGTTTGAAATGACTTATCTATGTATTAGGTTAACACTTGAACGTATTGACCAAATGGAATAATGTAATGGTCAATAAATTTTCTCTTGATTAATGAAGTTCAAGTTTATATATGTGCAGCGGTTTTCTCTTGATTCAAACAGTTTTGCACGATGCTCCCATTGGATTTGACAACATTGCAAGTGTTCCATAACCAGTAAAAACAAATAGTAATCTATTTATTTTCCAACTTTCTTTGAAATCTTAATTAGTAGCAATGTACTTGAATTTCAAAATTTTCTACTATGTAGATCAGGGACTATCCATCAATGCTATTTATTAACTTAAAAATTAGGCATGCAATTTCCTCCTTAATTTAAGACAAACAACTAGATACATTATCCTAGTTTGTCTTTACCACTTTTGCGGTAGTATTGGTATTTCCTAATCAAGAACTCATAAAACATCTTACATTAAGATGTTAT
The DNA here is from genome assembly GCA_026074375.1 of Tanacetum coccineum. Lineage (NCBI taxonomy): Eukaryota > Viridiplantae > Streptophyta > Magnoliopsida > Asterales > Asteraceae > Tanacetum > Tanacetum coccineum. The sequence continues at coordinate 101,233 of BQNB010001708.1, forward strand.
CATTTGATAGATTTAAGAACATATTCTTTAGTTATACGAATGTCTTATATGTTTCAAAGTATTCACCACAGAATAAGGGTGATGAAATCTATGTGAAAATATAAGTTATGTAATCTACTTAACATTTAAGTATTTTATGAGTTTGATTACATTAGGATAATCCCTACGTTCCTATTATAACTTTTCAGAGCAAGAAAGATGATATGAATGAGTCTCCCTATTCCTTACAAGGAAAGGAGTCTCAGTTTGACTTCTTAAAGAAAGAAATAAATCATGTTCTACGGCTTTATCGTGATTTAAATTCTATTAATGATATCGTAAATTAATTTTTAGTATTTTCGATAATATTCCTTAGAGAAAATTAACTACCCATGTTTAAAATTTAAACAAATTAATTTCTAAAGGCTGATCCAACTTTAAATTTTTACCACCATACATCAGTGATCGTAGCAATGGTGTATTCAAAAGGTAATTGACGATCAATAATTGCCACCGGTGCAATTCCTAGAACCTTATGGGACTTACTTTATTACAATAAAGTACTAGTAAGCATGTTTCATCCCATCTATGCCTCGAGTTTAAGGTCTCACCACTAAACCGATTAAGTCGTCCAATCAAGAACTGTGATTATGTAACACTAACGTCTCACGAAAAAGTGTATAATTACCTTGGGATTACAATCTACATACGTCTCACACATAGTAAAAAGCATCTGCAAGTGTTCTTACAAATTGGATGTCAATAACTTATTTAAAAAGGGTATAATATTTGTCGTGGACAAAATATGTTACGATGATGCATGCATAACATAATTTCGTATCATAAATTTTAATAAAATTTTACTCAATTAAGTTATTTATTATGGTATCATTTATTTTCTATACATCTAATGTATAAATAGTGTTACCTTTTAAAATTAACGATTCAACGTGTTTTCAAACTTAAAAGATTTTATATTTTATCGCGGGAAAAGATTAAAGAATGATTAAAAATCATTCAAACCCTAGACCATTCGCGACTTCCTAAGTAGTATGCAAGGTAAGGAAACTACAACGTAGTCAGGTATTATAGGGTAATGGTATCAACAAGACCGAAGTCTTGATGAGTCTTCCCGAACCTTATCCTTGCAACTAAGTAGTACTTTTGCAAATTATGTCATTGATAAAAAAAACTTTAATTTGAAAAACACATTATGAACTATAAAATAGTCCATAATAAATCTGATTTCACAGTTATTAGTCATGTTTATATTTATTTTTTGAAAAACCCTTTTATTTTCTCACAAGTCCAAAACTTAAATAAAAACATAATAAACACAGGACTAATAATCATAAACACTTAATTTAATAAATTCTTCTTAACAATTAAGTCATGCAAATATCAATTATGATCCTAATTATCTAATAATAAAAAAATGTATATATTCATATAAGGCTCCTTCATCCAATGACTCCGACCACATCCATCGATATAATCGATTGCGTAAGTCATATACAAATATATACCACATAGCACATAAGATTTTAAGCAACTTTTAGGCCCCATTAAGACATAGCTAAGGTCTTCCATAGCTTTTAAAGTCGTGGTTCTTATCAAATAAAAATTTAATGTCTATGTGTTAATTCTTGATCATCATATTTGCATACAAACAATTAACAATTAACAAGATTTATATCACATACCCCTCCATGATAAATTGCATGTCTTTATCATGGATACCGAATTAACAATTAAATATGAGCATAAAACCGATCAATTAACACTTAAACGCATCAAGTTTTAATCTTATAAAATTTCATACAACCTAGAATTCGTCTAATTAATTTTATAACAATAAATATTGAAACTTTATACATAAAGATTGAATCTTTATGCATAAAAACGCCCAAAGGTCTTTAAAAATTAATCAAGAACCCTAATTTTGTCAAATTTTATTACTTGTAACTACAAATTCTACACGATGAGTCGTGATGCCACTGTTGAGTTTTTACATCTATTTAACCATAATATATCACGAGTTACGCAATCAAAGATCTTGTCAAGTATAGAATAACATAGTTAACAAAGGGATCAAGAAGCGTGCACCTTTTAACAATAAACGACATCGTTCTTGAATATACGCATGTGTATAATAAATGATACCATGCTAAAACCACTCAAGATCTAAAGTAAGATCTCTCTACTTCAACACACACAATATGTTCTTAGCAAACAATTAAGTGAATGCTAGTACTATTAGTTGATAAGCCACCAAATGCCTTTGACTCTTGAATCAATCAACACGAAAAACCATTGTGGGTTGTTGGTTTCGGTCAAACAAACACAAACTAAAACCCTTGGGATTTGGTTTGACCGATCGAGCAATAGGGAGAGAAAAAGAGAATTTTAGGGATTAGTTTTTCAAGTTATGACAAATAATAATCCCTAGGCCTCCTTATATAGCCTACATAACTTGGATTGCAAGTTAGGTAATTCCACCTCCTCTTGGAGATTAGGAAACAAATTGGCTAAGGGAAAAAGAAATAACTTTCATACTTTCCTTTTCACCATAATTGCATATTAGTCCTTCTTTTAACTATTAATGACTATATATTTCCTCATTTAGTATTTATTAATATTTAACGCTCGTTTAAGCTTTATCACTAAATATATTACATTTAATATATTTACTATAATTGTTTTACTTATTAACGCGTGCGTCCCTGTAGGCTAGAATAAAATTTCTGGACATATATTATTTTACGTGGACATAATCCAACAGTTGCGCCCCCTTGCGGGCTCAAGGGGCAGAGCCCCTTGCTGGGGTCCCAAGTAAGTTATATTTGGTGCTCCAAGTAAGTTATCCGTTTTCCCCCCTCTTATTTCCTCAACCAGTATGACTGTTGAAAAAACAGTTGTGAAAGTTGGTTTCAACCAACTTTAACTGCTTAACTGTCATCTAGAATCTTTTTTATAAACATATCCATTAGCCTCATTCATACATACGAAAATACACTTACAATTCCCCTATTGTTCTTGATTTATGATTCTTATGCCTAGAACACAAATTGTTATTCTCTTTGTATTATCCCGATAGAGATTTTGTGCAACCCATACATTTTATAGGGTCGAAATACTTTATACGGAAAGTGACTCAACACGATACAACAGAGATATCCAAGATCATCACACACCCTACACAATTTCTAATAAACGTATAAAGTATTTGGCTGTGATCATGGCTGGAAATACGGTGAAGGATATGACAACGAACTTTGGGAAACTAGACAAGTTTGAGGGGCATGACTTTAGGCGATGGCAGAAGAAGATGCATTTATTGTTGACAATGTTGAAGGTGGTTTATGTGTTGACTACACCGATGCCATAATTGTTGGAAGATGCTACAGTGGAAGAGATAAGGATAAGGGCAAAGTGGGAGAACGATGACTACATATGCAGGGGACACATATTGAATGGTATGTCTGATTCTCTCTTTGATGTATATATGAATATTGAATCGGCTAAGGAGTTGTGGGATTCACTTGAATCCAAGTACATGGAAGAGGATTCTTCAAGTAAGAAATTCCTTGTGAGTAATTTTAACAATTACAAAATGGTCAATTCTAAACCAGTCATGGAACATTATAATGAACTCCTTAGGATCCTTGGATAATACACACAACATGTCTTGAAAACGGACGAATCCATTTCTGTTTCAAGTATAATTGATAAGTTGCCTCCTTCATGGAAGGATTTTAAACATACTTTGAAACATGGTAAAGACGATTTGTCTTTGGTCTAACTTTGTAGTCATTTGCGTATAGAGGAATCTCTAAGGGCCCAAGACAGTGACAAGGGAAATGGTAAAGAGTGCTGGACCTTCTGTTGAAATGACAGAAGAGGGTAAAAAAATTATACACAAACAAAACAAATGTAAGAAACGTGGTTTCAATGAGAACAACAATGGTTCTAGTTCTTACAAGAAACCAAAGTTGGAATGTTAGAAATGTGGCAAGACTGGTCACTTTAAGAGGGATTGCCGAAGTGGTAATAAGAAGAATGCAAATGCTGGTGGTTCAGGAAAGGGGTCTAAGGACCATTTCCAAGACCAAGGTCAGAATTTAGTGCAAGTATGGAACAAATTTATTAAATATTATGTTTCATTAATTTTTGAAGCATTTTATGTACATGTTTGTTGCCAATTGCGTGGTGATTAGATTTTCGGTGCTACAACTCATGTTTGTAAAGATCGTTGCTGGTTTAAGACATATGAACCGGTGGAAGACGGATCTGTACTTTACATGGGTGATGATCATTTCGCTCCTGTTCATGGAAAAGGAAATGTAGTGCTGGAATTTAGTTCAGGAAAATCTATTACTTTGTTTAATGTGTTTGTATGTTCCAAAATTCGTAAGAAACTAATTTTCATGGTATAGTATTAATATAAGTGTGGATATATGAGGTGTATGAATCGAATAAGTGTATCTTAGACGAAGTCTGGTGGGTTGTAGGATTTGGTTATTATAACAATGGTATGTTATATGTTAAACTTAAATAAAGTATCGCGATTAATTTGGATTTCTGTTTATATGTCTTCTCTACCTGTTGTTTAATTCCCTTTTTTTTTTATTATGGATATGCTCGTTTAGGGACATGTGCATTATAAAGAATGCTTGAAAATAGACTAAAGATGATTTGTACCGCTATTGATGAAAAATCTTGATAAAAAATGGTACTACTTTGTATGTTAACAAAAATCACTAGGCAACCATTTAAAAGTATAACAAAGAAATCTGTCATACTTGAATTAATACATAGTGATTTGTGTAATTTTCATGCAACACCATCTTTAGGTAATAAAAAGTATGTGATAACTTTTTTAGATGATTCCTCTAGGTTTTGCTATGTTTTCTTGCTACATGCAAAAGATGAAGCCCTTGTTAATAAATAGGTTTTTGGAATTATAAAACAGAAGTTTAATTGCAACAAAATGACTTAATTAAAACCTTACGCACAGATAGAGGTGGTGAATATTATGATCATGTATTTTTCCAATCTGCAGGAATCATTCATGAAACTACAGCTCCTTATACACCACAACAATAGTTGTGCTGAATGAAAAATAAAGCTCTTAAGAAAATGGTTTAATTCCATGTTATCTTACTGACGGGTAGATGAGTGAGGGGTTTCTGGGGAGAAGCATGTTAACGACTTGATATTGTTATTGAATAGGTTTCAAATAAAAAGGAACAAGACTACCCCATATGAAATTTGGTATAAGAAAATGACTCCAATTGTTCATATTACGAGTTTGGATTTATAGGAACGGTTGTTAGGCTTCCGGACCCCGAAAAGAAAAACTTTGAGGTGAATATGGGTATTGATTGCAGCTTTGTTGGATATGCTGAGCATTCCAAGGCATATATGTTTTATGTTATTGAACATAATGACTCGGTTTCTATTAACTCAATTATAGAGTCGAGAGATGCAATATTTGATGAGAATCGTTTCTCTTTAATACCTAGACCAAAGGATATTATACCAAATTCGAATGAATCTCAAAGGGATGATCATTCTGATGATATACCAAGTGAGGTAAAGTATTAAATCATGATATCATGGAGTATTGTATGTGTTTGAATAAGACACGTGCATAACTACACAATTATTTAATTATCGGAGGAGATTATTGACATTATTATGGTAACGTTTCGCCTTAAACTCCTCACATTTAAATTTAAGAATACGTCCAAGGTGAACCAACTCTTATCGAAGTGGAAGATGCCTTCATCGTTTAGGCTTTATGGATGATCTGTTCCTATGATGAATTTTGATTATTAGTTTTGTCCTGGTTTTTTCATTTGGTTGGTGGCTTGGTATATAGATAGCATAGGTATGTATAAAAGTCTTGTGTCTAGGTGCATTTTGAGGCATGTCTCTTGTGCTCTAGTGGTAGATCAAGCTATTGATTTGAGGTCAATGTGGTACTTCAGCCACATTCTTTTGTACTTAAACGTTATTTGTGATTAATACATTTACCGGGGTAACCCTTTACCAAAAAAAAGACTTAACAATAAAAGCTTAAGAAACAGTAATGATAATCCGATTATGGTTGATCCTAATCTGAAGGTAACTATCAACTGATTAACCTCTTGTTGAAAGAGGTTTGGGATTTGAGAGTCATTGAAAATAGTTCTGAAAGCAGTTACACTCTAAGAAACGTGGTTTAATTTTGTAAATGAAGTTGTGGTAGGGACGGGTGAGAAACTAATGGGGAAGCAGCCACGTCAGAAAAAAACCTACTTACTATGTCTAAAATTGTGACACGTACTTACTTTTTATTCTGATTTAATGATGTGGTAGATTCCAAGTTAAACAAGATTACTTCATTATTTAAGACATTTCAAGAGCACATAAACCCTTTTACTTGAAGTAGTCTTTAAATCGAGATTACTTCATTATTTTGGACATTCCAAAAACACATAAACATTTAATCATATTGTAAGTGTCATGTGTTATCCCTTGCACACAATAAAGATTTCTCCCACTTTTACATGATACAACATCAAACATGTAGTCAAACAACACGACATTTGTTTGTTTATATAGACAATATGATAGTGTCACATATATTAGCGTTACAAGTAGAACAACTTTGTTTAATAAGAAATAGTGCACGACTATCCTTAAAACCATTAGTGTGTATAATTGGAAAACTATATACTATCTTAAGATAAGCAAGAAATAATATGGGTTACTACCAAGATAATAAACCTTGTAGCTCCCACCGAATTAGACAACATTACATTAATGGCTTGTTCATAAATAAATCACGATACTCCCACTGGATTTGACAACATTGCAAGTGTTCCATAACCAGTGAAAACCAATAGTGATCTATTTATTTTCCAACTTTCTTTGAAATCTTAATTAGTAGCAATGTACTTGTATTTCAAAATTTTCTACTGTGTAGATGAGGGACTATCAGTCAATGCTATTTATTAACTTGAAAATTAGGCATGCAATTTCCTCCTTAATTTTGATTAAGACAAACAACTAGATACATTATCCTAGTTTGCCTTTACCACTTTTACGGTAGTATTGGTATTTCCTAATCAAGAACTCATATAGCATCTTACATTAAGATGTTATCATTTGATAGCTTTAAGAACATGTTCTCTAGTTATCTGAATGTCTTATGTGTTTCAAAATACTCACCACCGAATAAGGGTGATGAAATCTATATGAAAATACAAGTCATGCAATCTACTTAACATTTAAATTTGCAATGAGTTTGATTACATTAGGACAATTCCTACGTTCCTATTATGACTTTCTGGAGCAAGAAAGATTATAGGAATGAGTCTCCATGTTCCTTTCAAGGAAAAGAGTATCAGTTTGACTTCTTTAAGAAAGAAGCAAACCATTGTTTACGGTTTTATCGTTGCATTAATACTATTAATAGAATCACAAAATTTAATTTTTAGTATTTTCGATAATATTCCATATAGAAAATTAACTACCCATGTTTAAACTTTTAAAACAATTAATTTTCTAAAGGCTAGGATCCTACTTGACATACCACCATCACATCAGTTGATTTGCTAGCAATGGTGTATTCAAAAGGTAATTGACGATCAATAATTGCCGCCGGTGCAATTCCTAGAACCTTATGGGACTTACTTTATTACAATAATATACTAGTAAGTATGTTTCATCCCATCTATGCTTCGAGTTTAAGGTCTCACCACTAAACCAGTTAAGTCGTCTAATCAAAAACTGTGATTATGTAACACTAAAGTCTCACGAAAAAGTGTATAATCACCTTGGGATTACAATCTACATACGTCTCATGCATAGTAAAAAGCATCTGCAAGTGTTCTTACAAATTGGATGGCAATAACTTATTTAAAGGGTATAATATTTGACGTGACAAATATGTACGAAGAAGCATGTATACATCTTCGTATCATAAATTTTAATAAAAACTTTACTTAATAAAGTTATTTATTATGGTATCACTTATTTTCTATACATCTAATGTATAAATAGTGTTACCTTTTAAAAATTTACGATTCAATGTGTTTTCAAAACTTAAAGATTTTATATTTTATCGCGGGAAAAGATTAAAGAATGATTAAAAACCATTCAAAACCTAGACCATTCGCGACTTCCTAGATAGTATGTAAGGTAAGGAAACTACAACGTAGTCAGGTATTGTAGGGTAATGGTATCTACAAGACCGGAGTATTGATGAGTCTCACCGAACCTTATCCTTGCAACTAAGTAGTACTTTTGCAAATTACGTCATTGATAAAAATAAAACTTTAATTTGAAAAACACATTATAAACTATAAAATAGTCCATAATAAATCTGATTTCATAATAATTAGTCATGTTTATATTTATTTTTTGAAAACCCTTTTTATTTTCTCACAAGTCCAAACTTAAAATAAAACCAATATAAACATAAAACTAATTCACATAACACTTATTCAAAAACAACACTTAACAATTAATTCATGCAAATATCAATTATAATCTAAATTATCTAATAATTAAAACATGTATATATTCATACAAGGCTCCTTCGTCTAATGACTCCGGCCACATCCATCGATATTATCGATTGCGTAAGCCATATACAAATATATACCACATAGTACATAAAATTTAAGCAACTTTTAGACCCTATTAAGACATAGCCAAGGTCTTCCCTAGCTTTTAAAGTCGTGGATCTTACCATATCAAATTTAATGTCTATGTTTATTCTTGATCATCATATTTACATAAATCTTTAACAATTAACAAGATTTATATCACATATCCCTCCATGATAAATTGCATGTATTTATCATGGATGCCGATTAACAATTAATTTAAACATAAAACTGATCAATTAACAAGTAAACGCATCAAGTTTAATCTTATAAAATTTTATACAACCTAGAATTCGTCTAATTAATTTTAAAACCAATAAAGATTGAATCTTGATGCACAAAGATCGAATCTTTATGCATAAAATGCCCAAAGGGCTTTAAAAAATTAATCAAGAACCCTAATCTTGTCAAATTTTATTACTTATAACAAAAAATTCTACACGATAGCTCAACCACTATGGGGTTTTTACAACTAATTAACCATTAATATATCACGAGTATGTAGCGAAAAAGATAAACACGTATAGAATTATGTAATAAACAAAGGGATCAAGAATACATACCTTTTACCAATTAACGAATACACCGTCTTGAATATACGCGTGTGTATAATATATATACCACGCGAAAACTACCCAAGATCTAAAGTAAGATCTCTCTACTTCAACACACACAATATGTTCTTAGCAAACAATTAAGTATGCTAGTACTAGTAGTGATAAAACCAAACACCTTCGACTCTGGAATTAATCAACACGAAAAACCCTTGTGGGTTGTTGGTTTCGGTCGAACAAACACAAACCGAAACCCTTGGCGTTTGGTTCGACCGATCGAGCAATAGGGAGAGAAGGAGAGAATTTTAAGGATTAGTTTTTCAAGTTATGACAAATAATAATAGTCCTTATACCTCCTTATATAGCCTACATAACTTGGCTTGCAAGTTAGGTAATTTCACCTCCTCTTGAGATTAGAAAACAAATAGATTAAGGGAAAAAGGAGATAATTCCCATACTTTCCTTTTCTCTATATTTAACGACTAATATTACTCCGTTAAATATTTATATTAATATTTAACGCTCGTTAAGCTTTATCACTAAATATATTACATTTAATATATTTATATTAATTGTTTTACGTATTAACGCGTGCGTCCCCGTAAGCTCGAATAAATTTCCGGACATATACTATTTTACGTGGACATAATCCAACATTTATTACCTAAACACAATATATTGTTCCGTTAAACACACCTGGAAAACTTCAATTACGTTCCACAATTACAGAATGCAACAAAAACATTAAAAATACAAGAAAACTATAGATATTACCCTTAATTTATGAAGTAACCGTTTATTGTTTCAAAATATAGATTTTTAAATTGGAAAATGATATTTCCTCTTACTTTATATGCCTACAAATCCTCCTACTCACAGGATCCTGACAAGTGTCAGAACCGACGGTTTGGATGCGGAAAGATAATGAGTGAAGAAAAAACATTAAATATTATTTTGTGTGTAGAATGATTTATAGGAATATATGAAATTAGGTCAAACTTAGGATTAAGCATATCAAAATTGTTCCAAACATATGATGATTAAAAAAGAGTGAACACAAACTAACCTTGACAATAAGAACGTTTAGGAAATCACTAGGAAGTAGTTATATATTTTCTATGTATTTGCTATATATGTCATTTTATTCGTAAGAAATCTATAGGAAATCACGAGAAAACTCCGGCATTTTTGTAATGAAAATGTTCATGTCACTAATTCTTAGAAAATTACTAGGAAAACTGTCACTAATTATAATTGTCGTCATAAACCGGTGGAAAATTGTAGAATTTTTGAAAGTAATCTCGTATGAAAAATTAGGAAAGATTCGTAAGTGTTGCCCCTTTTTTCTTGTAGTGATTATTGCCTATTGAAACAATAAATTAATACCATATTTAAATATCAATTATGTATATAATCATTTGCATCTCTCAACCTTGTTCCCTATATATATCTTTATCTTTATATATATGATACGAACTTAAGAAGTGAGCATCAAGATATATTCTAGGTGTGGATTATCTAAGGCATCAATTTGCCTTATAATTATGACATCCAACCTTAGGTATGTCACTGTTTTTTTCATCATTTTTGCAATACCATTATCTATTTCAAATGTTCAAAGCAAGGCAACCTTTGTTTCAACTAGTATTCAAAATAGTACGAGTAATACATTTGCTATCGGGGCAATTGTGGACATGACAACTCGAGCTGGCAAAGAAGCTAGAGTAGCCATGGAAATCGCAATAGATGAGTTTAGTGCAAAAACAATGCAAAATGTGACGTTGTATACAAGAAACTCTAAAGGGAATCTCATTCGAGCAATCCGTGAAGGTAAACAATTTCATTCATTTATCTTAATCAACCCGATGTTTTAACATCAGAGATGGAGTTTGATCAAATTGCAATGATTAAACATAACATAATAAATAAACCTGTTAGATTAACTTAATAACCCATCAAAATGTGTCACAAATAAACTGGCATGGGTCAATATGTTGGAAGGCAACCCACATTTTTCTTTTTTCCTTTGTTCCACTTGTAATCTTTTAGTAGCAATAACTAGAGTAATATGTTATGTACAACTAATAGCTACTGTATTATATTCAAATGATGATTGTAAGATATATGTGCTTTAAGATTTTTGATTAACTTTTTATTTGGTTACTTACTGTTAAACTATATTTCATCTCTTTACCAACCATTATAAATATAACAAAATACAAAATGATTGAAAAAAAAGCATGTAGATCAATGTTACCTTGAAGCTGAAAATTTGCCTAAAGCCTGGTTCTTAATAAAACGTCACATCGCATCCAGAATGGATCCCCGATTATGGTTGTCCATCGAACCAACCTTTTACGAATGTATACGTTGGACCATTTGCTTAACTATTGTTGATAATCTACTTTGACAACGTCCAAAAACATACTAATTTTTAACCACAAAACTGAATACATACCTATTTTGCTCAAAAGGTTATTAGCTGATTATTATTATGTTAAGTATTATATTTACTAATGTAACGAGATGAGGAGGTACCTTTTGGGAATGAGCCGAATTATTGTTGGTGACAAGAACGGTGGGTGAAGACGAGGAACTATCACCGTAAGCCAAAGTCTATACACTCCTCTTGTTGTAATTGACTTTCTTCAAAGAGGAGCACCTTCTGTGTGTTTTCAAATGTAGCATGATCTCCCTTTGACGAATGAGTCTTGCCAAATGACGAGAGACTTAGTGTTAAGATTAAGAACACAAGCAACTAACAAGATTTTTTCTTAAACCTTGGACCCCAAATTCTTTAACCGATCAGCTGATTTTAAATTTTTTGAATAAGTGAAAATGAATCATTACCTTGAGAGACAGTCCGCAATTCTTTATCTAGTTGGATGGCGCCCAATTATCTTTGTTGTTGTGAAAAACATGCATGTTCAATATAGTCCCATACATCCTAAGCACTACCATCAACCGTACAAACATTTTCAAGGAATTTCTCGGATAAACTACCAAAAATCCACATCTTTAAGAAGTTGTCACATTTCTTCCAATCCGGATCCAAGGCAGTAGATGCCTCGACAATATGTTTTAAACAACTTGCTAAAAAATTCTAATTAAGTTTCTTTAGACTTAATTTAACAGGTGATTTGGATACTTTAAATACTAAAAGGTATAAGTTTTTTTAGCTTTAAGGTGGTATTGGAGAAGTTGAATTCTTTGTTGTTAGGTGTCTTTTGGGTAGGTGGGGGTGGGGGTGGCTAAGGAAGGGTCGGAAACGGTTCCGGGATTAACCCGGTGAGACCGCGTACATCTGAGTCGAAAAGGCTCACCCTCCCCGGGTAACCCTGAACAGGAAAATCCGCATTTGTTTACCTGTATTATCTTCAATATTACACAAAAGGGAAACTCAATAAATGCCTAAAAAGATTACACATACGTGTTTTCGTTATACGATATTAAAAGAAACATCATATAGCATTTTAGACCACAAGAAAAGTAATGGTTTCTTGGAGTAATTTGGTTTGAAAAATCATGGTCGAAAAAACCAAAAAGTGGTTAATTTATAATGGGTCATAGATTGGTAATTCAACATTAAGATAAGTTGGCAAGTTTTTTTAACACGGAAATTAGTTGGTGTAACCATAACAATCTCTTGACATGGATGAATTGCAGCCACCAAACTTATCGATACACATAAGGTGGAGGTGATATTGGGACTACAGACGTTGGAAGAAGTGCTTTCGGTTGGAGAGATCGCCGTTGAAGCTCAAATTCCAACCTTTTCTCTTCTTGATTCAGTTCCTCAATGGGCACTAGATCATCTTCCTTTCCTTGTTCAAGCCTCACCTTCTCAAGTTGCTCAAATGAAAGCTTTTGTTTCTATTTTGGAATCATTTGGGTGGAACCGCTTTAACTTCATATACGAAGATATCCATTCATCGTCCACTCAAGTCATCCCTCAACTCATGGATGCCATTAAAGAAACCAATGTAGAAATGAGCAATATAGTCAAAGTCTCACCATCTTCATCTTCATATTTGGAAGAACTTGATAGGATAAATATGGAGCAATGTAGAGTGTTTTTGGTTCATACATCTTTGGAAACTGGTATTCGTCTATTCCAAAATGCAAAGATCGTTGGGATGATGGATAGGGGTTATGTTTGGATCACAACAAATCTAATCACAGATTTTCTTCACACCGTGAATCCCTCTACTTTTACAATTATGGAGGGTGTTGTGGGACTTGGTAGTTTCTTCCCGGAAACTGGCTCACGGTTTCATGATTTTAGCAAAAGGTTCCAAAAAAGGTTCAAGTTAGAGCAACCTGAAGAAGAGGAACACAACATGCCTGGAATTTCTGCGGTGCAGTCTTATGATGCTGCATGGTTTGTGGCCTTGGCATTGAGCCGAAAGAGCGTGAGCGGGCAAAAGTTAATAGATATAGTTTCATCGATACCTTTAGTTGGAATCACAGGTGAAGTTCAGTTCATTAACCGCAAATCAACTGCATCACGAACATTCCAAATTATAAATGTTATTGGAAAATATTATAGAGAACTTGGATTTTGGTCAGAAGGGCTTGGATTTTCTGAGGTTATTAATGATATGGCCACTTACGATGCATCATTGCAAAGTTTAGGCCACATTTATTGGCCCGGGAGACCCTTGCTTACTCCAATAGGGTGGGCCAGTCCTACTAGCACTAATCCATTGCGAGTTGGTGTGCCGACTATGACTGTTTTTAAAAAATTTGTGAACGTGAAATATGATCACAGGCATCGTAACTTCAGTTTCAGTGGATATTCAATTGAGCTTTTCAAAGAAACTGTTAAGCAGTTGCCATATTATTTGCCATACAAATTTTACCCCTTCAATGGATCATATGATTCCCTGGTGGAGCAAGTTTATCTAAAGGTAAAGACTCTCTTACTATTCCCATTTATGTAAGTAACTCTTTGTTTTTTTATCTTTTCATAGTATGATTTCTTAACTAAAACTTTTCATAAAATGAGCAGAAATTCGATGCAGTAGTTGGTGATGTATCTGTAATATCGAGGCGTTATCAGTATGCTGAATTTACACATCCTTACACAGAAACAGGATTGATGATGGTAGTACCCGTCATATCATACCAAGAACAATGGTTACTTGTGAAGCCCTTCACATTAGGCATGTGGGCTGTTACAGTTATGGTCTATATTTATAATGGATTTGTGGTATGGCTGCTTGAGCGGGAACACTGTCCTGCACTTCATGGGTCTGCACTAAAGCGAACTTCTATGTTTATTAATTCAGCCTTGAAAAGATTTTTTAAAACAGATGGTAAGTTTAATGGTGGTAAAACTATAAATCTGTCACTATTGAACATTTTTTGGGTCATTTTTTCGTATTTTCCTGTGAGTACATAAAATTTTGAGGTAGTGCAGCACATGAGCACATCAAAAACAAAGTTATATAAATTAAACGATTAAGTAATATAGAATGGTTAAATCAACATACAAAATGTAAAGGGAATAAAACCTTATGAACCCCTTAACACTGATTTCATGAATCAGGTGATGACGATAGCAATTTGATAAGAATGACGACTGTGGCATGGTTCTTTACTGCAATAATCATTGGTCAGTGTTACACTGCCAGCCTCACCAGCATGCTCACAGTTAGAAGACTGGCACCTAAAATAACCGACTATGAGACCCTCAAGAATTCAAATGCAGTTGTGGGGTATGGCAAAGGAGCCCATGTTGCTACTTATTTGGTGGATGTCTTGGGTTTCAAGAATGAAAACTTAAGAAGTTTCACGTCTCCTGAAGAATATGCCGATGCCCTTCAAAGCAAAGAAATATCAGCAGTTTTTCTTGAGGCTCCTTTCACTAAACTGTTTCTAGCCAAGTACTGCAAGAGCTTCATTAAGGCCGGGCCCATATTTAATGAAGGAGGATTTGCATTTGTAAGTTTTTTAACCTTGGCTCCATTGATCTACTATCACTAGAATTTAAGTATTACTGATTTATTTCATTGGATGATTAAAGATTTTAATTTGTTATTAAGAATAATATTTTCGAAATGATTAACGGCAATGATAATTCTCATAATCTTTAAAGAATTAAATATTTCTCATATATAATATTTATATCAGACAGTTATTTAGCATTGTAACCTTAACCATGGAAATAAGAAAAATATGATCTCTTGATTCGTCTGTGTTCTCGTTTCAGTGAACAAATAACGACTCACTAAATACTCCTCTAACTTTAGGTACTTCCGAAAGGTTCTCCAATGCTTCCTGATTTTACAAAGGCGTTACTAAATGTGTCTGAAAGTGGCACTCTCCAAAAAATAGAGAAAATGATGCTTGGTTCCGAGCAGTGTGTAGACGAACCAGCTAATGATGAAAGCTTGGGTCTCCATAGTTTTTGGTCTCTTTTTCTTTTGACTGGTGTCACGTCTACTATTGCTCTTGCAATCCATTATGGCATTAAATTACAAAAAGCTCAGTGGAATGCATAGCGCCAAGTCTCATTGATATTATCTCCAATGTAAGAAAATGTTGTGTGATTTAAAGGAAACTTTTCTCTAGAATAATCAGTGATGTGGAGAGTCTTAACAATCCAAGGGCACCGGAAATGACTTGAGTATGGTCATTATAACCAGATTTTGTGGGACCTAAACTACACAGACTGTAACCTAAATGTCAGATATATTGTCTGAAATATATATGTTGTCATTTAGGATGATGCTTTGATTTTATTAAGTTTGCAATTTATGTTAATTTAGTTCACTTGGATATAAGTTGAGGTCTTCTATGTAAATAAATAAAAATCCCAGAAACAGTATGTGACGCGGTATTAGCGGGCACTATTTGCCTATTGGGTTAACCGGAGGGACACCAACGATTGCTCTGACCTGTTACATCATCAGCATCATAAAATTGATAAGATCTTATTATGAACACATACTTTTATTTAAACTAGTATCAGTATTTATATAAGATTGGAAAAAACGATCATCTAGCATAGTTGTCAATGTGAAAAGTGTAAGACACACTCGAAACACTGATCAAGGACTCAAGATAACACGGACAATTCACAACATAGTGCAGTGCATGAAAGCAGACAATCGTCTAAGTGTTAGGAGGTGAACATTAGCAAAAAAAGAAAATTATACAATTTCCTAAGTATATAAAAGTCTGTATGAGTAATTTTATCGGATTCGCATATCTAATTGTAGCTAGATACAATCATAGATTCATTCGCAATTCTTAGGCTCCAAATTTCAACAATAGTACAGCTTAATCATCATTAACATTTTCTTGATGATATTGGTATTAATGTAAGATCATTTATGGATATGATTAAGTCATAGGCTGGTACATGTATCTTTTAAAATAATAAAGTCAGAGCATGTTACATGATGACTTTTGAAAGAAATCAATTACCAAAAATGTTACAAGTAAACATAAGATGCCTTGCGATCAAAGAAAGAATATTTCAAGAGTTTGAATGAGTTATAAGTCTAATTAACCGAAATGTCTTTGCATTCTAAACCATTGACCAAGTCCAGACTGAAAGATATATTTGATTATTTTCATTCAACTTGTTAAACAGCTATTATAATATCAGTCATAAAACTAGAAAACTAATGAGATACTAAAAAAAAATTAGCGATTAGGACTAATGATATGATTTATTAAGTGTTCCTACATATGTCCACATCAAAGAAAACTACATGAAATTTCTTAGAGAAAATTCTAATAAACCGTGTGACGGACTTTTGGTTACGACCTGAAATGATTGATTTGGTAAATATACTACAACTTTTAAGTCTTATCTGAATAAATGAAAAGAGCATTAAAGATTCTTACTGGAGATGCATAGTTTTGCAAGTTACCTCATCTTTTTGGCTGCTTTCGTATTTCCTTTGTTTCTTCTGCAAGCATCACTAATCACCGGAAGCATCACTAGTATCGGCGTCATTCTTGATCAAACATCTAGGCCTGGGAAAGAGGCGAAAGTAGCCATTGAGATAGCAATTCAAGATTTTAACGACAAAAGTAATCAGCCTTCTGTTTTATATATTCATAACTCTAGAAACAAGCCTGTTCGCGCAGCTATTTCAGGTAAATTAATGTTTAAAAAAAATTATATGTTTATACAGGTGACTCGCAGATGCTAAATTTGATACTGTGAAATTGCAGCCAAAGAACTGATCGAAGAACAAAATGTAAAAGCTATTGTGGGAGGTCATACCTGGGAAGAAGCATCTGCTATAGCTGAGGGTATCATTGAAGCTGATCCTGATCATGATCATGATAACCCCGTGTTTCTTTCGTTGGCTAGTACAACTCCACTAAAACCAATCGAACAATGGCCATTTTTTGTTCAATTTTCTCCAACACAATCCACACAAATGAAAGCAGTGGCTGCAATTCTACAGTTATGGGGTGTAAATCAAGTCACACTAATATACGAAACATCACATTTAACTTCCTCGTTAGCTTCAATCATCTCTCATCTCTCTCCGGCTCTTTGAAAAACAGGTTGTGCTCTAACCCGTATCTTACCACTTCCATCTAATTCATATTCCTTAGATGAAGAGCTTGATCTACTCAAGAAACAACAACGTCAGGTCTTCGTACTTCATTAAAGGAAAAAAAAAAACTAAAACACAATCAAAAAGTTAATGTTAAATACATCTCTAGAACTCGGGATTCGTCTGTTTCAAACAGCCAAGAAGATGGAAATGACAGGAGATGGATATTTATGGATCGCAACTAACCAAATCACGGATCATTTTCATTCCATTAATCCCACTACAATCTCTTCATTAAAAGGCATAGTTGGAGTCAAATCCTACTTCCCTGAAGACAAGCCGGATTTCTTATATTTTAGAAAAAGATTTCGTCATAAGTTCCATTCCGATTATCCTGAAGAAGATCAGGACGAGCCCGGAATCTTTGCAGTGCAAGGATACAACAGCGTGAAGTTCTTAGAGGAAAACACACCGGAATGGAAACCAATCCCAGAGACTGTAGTTGAGATTGTTTATGTGATAGGAAAGGGATATCACAGTGCATATTGGACCGAAGAATCAGGATTTTCTGAAACAGTTGACAATGACATCAATGAATTAAATACTTACACACGTTCTTTGGATAATGTTGGGCAAGCTTTTTGGCCGGTGCAACCATTGTATGCTCATAGACGTCGTCGCAATCTTGCCGAAAGTTCAGAGGTTCGGATGAGAGTCGGGGTTCCTGCTCAATCACTGTTTAAGCAATTCGTGAGCGTGGAATTCGATTCCGTGAAGAACCAAACTGTTTATGGTGGATTCGTGATTGCTGTGTTTGATGAGATGATGAGGCAACTAAATCTACCATATGATTATATTCCTTTTAATGGTTCATATGTTGAATTGGTCAGACAAATACCTGCAGAGGTAAATCCATTGTCACACATCTTTACCCAAAAAAAAAAAAACTGAAGCAAATATACTGATTTTTTTTCTTAATTTGGAGCAGAAGTTCGATGCGATTGCTGGCGATGTAACAATCATGGAAAACAAGCATGACTATGCAGAATTCACGCAGCCGTACACGGAATCTGGCTTGGAGATGATTGTACCTATTCGATCTAGAGTATCAAACCAGCCATGGTTGTTCTTGAAGCCTTTTACTGCAAAAATGTGGTGGTTAATAGCAGCAATCACTATTTATAATGGCTTCATCATTTGGTTGATCGAAAAGAGTCACTGCAAGTATCTCCGAGGCTCCTTCATAACCCAAGTTGGAGTTGTTTTTTGGCTTGCATTCACTACGCTTTTCACCTTGCGAGGTAAAGTACAAATTTTCATGATGACTCGAACATTAACTTTTTGGGTGATGTTTATCTAGATGGAACGGGTGAAGTAAAAATATATGTATAAGAAAACAGATCAAATGGGTAGAAACTAGAAAATCACCAAAAGATTATTATAAATCATACACCTCCTAAGCAAATTTAAAAAAAAAATTATTATCATTTATGTAATCAATATTATAGAAAAAAAATTGAATAATGTAACTATTTCAATCATATTTGGCGCAACTATACTGTAGAAAATAAAACTTGACAAAAATATTGGTAATCAGCATGACCTGGCCATTTCGACCCGTGCAAAAAAAGTTAATCTAGTCAGCCAACCCGCCTATTTTGTCACCTCTACTTGTCATTTAACATGTGCTTATGTTTGCTCATAGGGGACAAGTTACATAGCAATTTGTCAAGGATTGCAGTAGTTGTGTGGCTCTTTGTGGCTTTAATCATCACACAGAGCTACACGGCTAGCTTATCGAGCATGCTCACAGCTCAAAGGCTTGAACCAACAATCACCAGTGTTGAGGATATGCATCTCTTGATAATACATGAGTTATGTGTGTGGAACACATCCATATATTCCACAATATAAAACCAAACACTCAAAATTTGCCTTACATATACAATATTTCGCTATATATGTTAACCACAATGGACATATTTAGAATGATAAGAAATCATTCATGATTAAACAAGCAAAAATATATAAACTATTATATATGTATAGAAGACAAATACCAAGGTATCTTCATTCATCAGAAAAGTAAAAATTGTCTTACAAACCCAATTATCCAAATAATAAAAAAAAGATATGATGGAAACTAATTAGCAGTTGAAGTCCCAATGATCCAACAATCTCCAACTCTTTCAATACAAGACAGCTAAAAAGTGTATCTGAGTATACTTTCCCGAATACTTGTTTCAAATTCACATATTGTGAAAAATTTTGAATATAAGATGAAAAGTGTCTTATTGTTCACCCGCGGACATAACATAGCCAAGTCCCCATAGTATGGACGAAGGTAATAGTACCTTTTATAGGTGTTTGAAGTCAACAAACATACCTATCTCAACAGTCAATCTTTATAGTATCTTAAAATGTAAGTAATCTCATTCTTTAATATGTAAAATTTAATACTACACTTAAGTGAGCATAACCTAGTTAGCAGATTTTCATAATGATAAATCCTTCTTGAACTAGAATGATTTATTCTCTAGCATCAGTTGTACACAAACAACATTATGCCTTATATAATTCGTAAACATTTGTATTTAACAGTCATCTAAATTCTCTCAATTAGATATAGCTATCTAAAATCTCTCAATTAGATATTGTTGTTGTTATCTCATCTTGCTCTCATGCAAAAGTAACAACCAGTCTCATACACAATATAATATATATATACATGATGAATCCTTAGTTTAAAAAAAACACAAGGTTTCTATCCATGTACTAAATTATCTCAAGTGAAATATATCATTTAAGACTTGCTTCAATGACATATTGCATTTTGTGTTTTGGACTAATTTCCACATACGTTAAACTGTAATAAACATGATTTCCAAGGGTACGTTTGTTGTTAATCCTAAATTCTCTAGAAGAAGTTTCATTCCAAACTTCAGGAAATAATAT
Organism: Tanacetum coccineum; assembly: GCA_026074375.1. Classification (NCBI taxonomy): domain Eukaryota; kingdom Viridiplantae; phylum Streptophyta; class Magnoliopsida; order Asterales; family Asteraceae; genus Tanacetum; species Tanacetum coccineum. The sequence continues at coordinate 121,909 of BQNB010001708.1, forward strand.
CTAGCTTATGTGGAATGATACTGGTTGATATGTCCATACAACATATAGGTGGGGTGAATTTAAGAAAAACAACATAGTGCACCTACTCAATGTCAGATATACTCAGGAGTCATCTTAATTTAATCAGAAATCATATTGTGATTAAACTTAAGATCTCAGCTCCTAAATGCACCCAGCGACATGTCACTGGGGATAGTTCAAAATTAAGTTAGGGTTTAATTAACGGGCTTAAACACTTTAGTTTACCCAAATATTCCTCAGCGACATGTCGCTGGGGAAAAATGTGCCACCGTGGCACTAGTTCCTTGACTAAAACTGTGTGGGGCCCACCTCGTCGCTGGGGATTATCGCTGGGGAAAGAATCCCTTACGAGACTTCCCCAGTGAAGATTCCCCAGCGACATTCAGCGACACTTCGCTGGGGAAAGTGGCAAATCTTCGCCAGGGAAAATACTGATTGTTGTAGTGATTTGTGCGTACTAAACTACTTGGTTATCCGGTCTATCTTGGAAGGTGTTTTTTGTGTTGCGTGGTGGAGGATTTGGTTGTTTCAGAATCAGTTAATTTTTGATGCCTCTCCGCCTAGACGCTCGGTGGTTTTTGATGATATTGTTTCGTGGTCTTTCAATTGGTGTTCTAGTAGATGTAATAAGGTTTTTACTTGGAATCATTGGTTGAAAAACCCTCATTTAATTTTCTTGTAATGTCCTTTCTAGCTCCTTGCTGGTTTATAAAATTTGCCGTTCAAAAAAAATATGGTTGAAGATGATATTGGGATTGCTCCTGGTAATTCAGTTAACTCGAAAGGTGATGATGTGAATGTAGGAAATAATAAAGATGTTAACTTAGATAATGAGGACAATGGTAGCGAGAATGACATGGAAGAGGATGATAGCAAAATTGCGATTTTCAAAGGCATCAAAAAGTTTTAAGCATACAGGCTCTTCAAAAGGCAGAGGTGAAACGGGGAGGAAGAGTTTATATGAGCGTTGAAAAAATGATTATGATAATAAACCTTATGACGACGATAGGAAATGCAAAGACTTAGCTTTCTGTGACGCTTTTAAGATTAGTCTTCGTAGTCAAATTTGACGTTAGTTATATTTGGTTCCGTTTTGGGTCAAATGTATTCTAGTGGTTAGTTGTGTTTCCTTCTTAATGGAGGTATTTGTGTCTTGTGTTATGTAAGCTTTACCACCTATGTAACGAGCTGAGATGTGAGAATTCACTCACATCCTATGTACTTAATCGTTTTTTGGAGTAATATATTTACCAATTGAGAAAATTTTTATCAAAAAAAACCAACGCATGCCACAATTTGATTTTACTAACTAGTTATTGTTTGAAAGACTTCTATGTTTGAGCTTTTTTTTAAAAGGTTTTATACCCGATGAATACTTCCTCCGTCTTATTTTTATTGTAAACGTTTTTTTTTATGTCCCAATTTAATTGTCCACTACTAAAAATAGATAAGGAAGTTTGATCAAGTTTACTATATTACCCTTGTTTGAAATTATTATTACAAACTTTAAAAAAGACTTAAATTAATTAGCAAATGGTAAAACTGTCATTCTGTCAAAAAGTAAGAAAGATAAAAGCAGTAATAAATGCATTTTTCTTAAACTGTGTGTTTTTTGTCGGGGGACAATAATTTTGAGGCGGAGGAAGTAGATTACTTCAAAAAAAACGTTTAAGTACAAAGGATGTGAGTGAAATTTCACATCTCATTCCGTCACATAAACGATAAAGCTAACATAACAAGACACAACTACTTCTGTAAAAGAAGAAAATAACTACTACTAGATTACATTTGATTCAACACCAAACATAACCTACTACTTATTTCGCCTACGAAGCTTGATATCCGATGTGTCAAAGAAGGTTGTTTGTTCTTCAGTTAGATCATAATCATTATACTTGTCGGATCATCATCCAATGACTCCTTCCAACGTATTATCCAATGATTCCTTCCAACGTATCATCATATGTTTGAGCATTTTCATCATCATCGTTTTATCATGTTTAACATTTTTTATTTAGCAAAAAGAATAACTATGATTCTATTAAAATGTATTATCACTAATAAAGGAAAGGAAAGGTCGAGAAAATATATAATAGAAAATGGAAAAAAACAAGAAGAGTTAAAAGACCATTAGTAAGACATCATCCAAATATTTTTGGGTAAGAGGGTTGAGTTTTTGATTGCCTCTGAACGAGAAAAAAACGCACATAATTACTTTTATGTCTGACCGTTTCTGAATGGGTCAGATTAGAATGTTGTTAAAAGTATATTTTTTTAAGAGTAAAGTGCATAATACATCCTTGTGGTTTTTAAAAATACCGACGCACGTCCTTAGCTTATACTTCGCTCAATTTTCATCCATCCGTTAGTAAAAGTGAGCCACCGTACATCTCTGAGGACGAACGGTGCAAATATTTTGTCAGTTAAAGGGGAATAAGTGAGGCAAAAGTACATCCTTATAGTTTGCAAAAATTTCGTCTCACATCCTCACGTGACCATCATTTTTTCTCTTTAACTGACAAAATATTTGCACCGTGTTCGTCCTAAAGAATGTGCGGTGGCTCACTTTTACTAACGGAGAGATGAAAATTAAGCGAAGTATGGGACAATAACGTAAGACGGTCTTTTTGAAAATCACATGAATGCATTATGCACTTTACTTTCTTTTAAACAAACACCACCTAGTTCTGTGTTCGAGCCTTACGATTGTTCTTGCATATTTAATTATTTTGTGGTGTTTATTTAGTTATTTTCATTTGTAAACTACTCTTTATACTTGTGAAATAATATATAATTAAATGTTATGCGAAACTAATAATAAATGATTAAACGTTATAGTTACTGTGGGTGTTGTCATTACGAAACTTATAACGTTTTGGTAAAATGACAAGTAGGGTGGTAAATGAATCAGGCTAACACAAACCAAATTTTTTAAGTATGGCTAGCAATGCTGGTTGTATTGAAGGTGATATCCCTTTCAATTACCTTGGTCTCCCCATTGGTTTCAATATGAAGTTTATTGCTAGCTGGAAGACCCTTGTTGATCGTTTTCATATGAGGCTTTCCTCTTGGAAAACTAATCTTCTGTCGATTGGGGGTCGTCTGACTCTTATCATAAATAAAAATATTGAGTTTTATGTGTATTTATTCATTTAAGCATACCAATTTTTAAACTACATATATATAGAATAGTAGGTGGGATCATCATTTCCCCTTTGGTATTAGTTTTACTTTTTCATCTTTGTTTCTTTACATGGTGATACAACAATGTGCAGCCAACCAGGCACCACACAACCAGGATTTCCTTATTAACATTAATGTTTTAACATTAGGGTAAAAACGCCATAAATACTCTACGTACTTACAATTATAACTCATTATACTCTACTAATCTTAAATAAGTCATTTAACCGTATGCCACGTCAGCAATTTTACTTGCTACTTGTACCTTTTTTATGTTTAACCGGTAACTTGTAGTCAAACATGTTTATCCTTTGACTTTTTTGGGTAAAAGCCATAAATACTCCATGTACCGGCCTGTTTAACTCATTATGCTCTACCAATTTAAAAAAAAATATTCGAAAAGAATATTTTAAAAAAATATTCGAAAAAAATATTTCTACTTCGAAAAAATTTATATAAGTTTTATACTTCGAAGTATATTTTTTTCGAAGTTATATATACTTATCGAAAAAATTTTTTTTAAAATTTTTATCTAAATAAAATTTTATACTTCGAAATAAATGTTTATACTTCGAAAATTTATTTTTATTTCGAAAAAAAATTTATACTTCGAAAAAAAAATTTTATTTCGAAGTATAAAAAAAAGAAGTATACATTTTTTTTATTTAGAAGTATAAAATTTTTCGAAGTTTATAAAATTTTATAAAAAAATTTCAGTTTAAAAAAAAATTTATTTTTATTATTTCGAAGTATAAATTTTTTTTTTTTATATATAGTTTAAAATTTTTCTAAAAATAAAGTATTTTTAGTGAGTTGGTGTGTAGGGCTGTGGTTTTATTTATTTTGTATGTTCAAAAATACAAAAAAAAGAGGGTTTATTTATTTTTTAGGGTAAAAGCCATAAATACCTTATGTACTCACATTTATAACTCATTATACTCCATTATGAAATAGTGACATGGCAAGGTAACTGTGGTATTGCATGGGTTTCATAAAAATGTATAATGAGTTGTTTACGAATTCGTAGAGTATAATGAGTTAAACACGCGAGTACATGGAGTATTTATGGCTTTTACCCTAACATCTACGTATCATAAGGAAGTTCTTCCAAAGATTCTCAACGTATAAATAGATCGAACGCTTCGTCTAATTGGTAAGTTTGCTTTAATGATAATGTGGGTGTGTTCCAGAGTTACTCGCTACAATCAAATCATTTAAAGCGAAAATATGACACGTGAACGACCATCACTAAACTAAAAGATGGAAAATAAAAAAGGTGAGTTAGGACTTGGGAGTTACAGGTCAAAAATTACCAAAGAAGCCATTAGCATACGAGTACGCAGCGGAATGGATCTAGTAATAGCATATAGGTTAACACATAATAAGAAGTAAATAGAAACGCGTACCTCTTAGCCAGTTGATCTTGAAACGAGTAGGTGACTAAAACAATCACCTCTACGGTTGCTCACACAATCACGTCAACAGAATATATTAAGCTATGCTAGGCTTAACTTTACAAACGAACACCCTTTGTATAAAATTGATTACCAAACAACTTACTTGACTTGTAACCAAAATCCAAACCACCGAATTAGGGTTTATAGGAAAACCCTAATACACCAAAATCTAATGAACCGAAAATCACAACCCGAAACCCTAGTTGGAGTATATGACTTCGAACCAAGAGAACCACCAACACCACGTGTAAAACTTGAATGTCGAGCTAGGAAAGAACAAGTAATATCGATCAAAGCCTTGAAGGTTTGATCGAGTTCGGTGTAGAACAAGGACCGAAAAACAAATAACCCTTGTGAGGGTTTTTCCTTCTTCGAAACTGGCTGGAAAAGAAAAGAAGAAAACCCAAACTGATTTTGGGAGATCTTATGTCTGTTGTGTCGTATGTAGATTTTTAGAGATTAATTGCATAAAGAATGAGGTGCAGATTATGTGTTTATATAGACACAAATCTAAACCTAATCCTTATCCAATAAGGAAATTATTCTTTCCTTCTCCTTATCTGAATAGACGAACAAACACCCTTCAGAACCTTCCAATTAATTCAGCCAACATTTGGCAACCTCGTGGTTCAGGTTTAGTTCGCTTTAGTCCCTTGGTTTTTATATATTGTGAAGTATAAAACATATTCTCCGTGTATTAACGTGTGTGCCCCCAATAGGCTCACATATTCGTAATGTATTCGTGCTAATTCGACTACCACAATCCAACAGCTCCCACTTGGGAGTTGGAGTAGCACCTAACACTCATACCTATAATTGGCAAAGTCTAGCAACCCACACAATTATTTTTTCATTAGGAATATTATGAGATAAGAGTTTCAAAAATCATCTCAGCTATTTAATGGTTATAAATTTCTTGCTTTATAATCATCCCTTTGTTACAGATACCGTTAAACCATGGATATGGATCCTAAGTCATTCCATATAGTTTAACATTATGTTTCTCGTTATAGAAATAATTCAGATATACCAAATGTAATCAAGAATCATCTTGCATTACCCTTTGGGAACGGCCATTCATTTATCTGATTAAATCTGGAGAGGGCCCAATGGTATCTTTCTGCACATATCAAGTGGAGGAACAAATCCTTTATTGACTACAAGTGTTGTGGATGCTGCTTCACATACACTCCGAAAAATAGCTTTTATAACTACCTTGTTTCAGGACAGCGTTTGTGATATCCACACATACAGAACTTGCTTGCATCTCAAGTCTAAGGACAATCTTTATCAACCATTTTCGACATTTTACTCATGACATGGATCCAAAAGTAAATGATCGAAGGTTGGGGTATCCAATATGCATCCCTTGTGAATACATATGAGTTTGGTGGGAACATTCCTTATATTCACAGAATATAACCAACACTCACATTTGCCTTACTAACAATATTCCCATAGTGTTAACCGACAATGGACTTATTCTAGAATTGATATGAAATCATTCACGGATTAAACATGAAAATATAGGATAACAATTATATATTATGTGAGAATGGCATATACCAGTATCTTCATTCATCAGTACTAGTTAAAAATTGTCTTCCATCCAAATTATCCAAATACTAAAATAGATATGCATGGAAACAAAAAAACAAAAAAAAAAAAAAAAAAAAAAAAATAAAAAAAAAAAAAATAAAAAAAAAAAAAAAAAAAAAAAAAAAAAAAAAAAATAAACCCTCCCCACCCCACCCCCCCCCCCCCCCCCCCCCCCCCCCCCCCCCCAAAAAAAAAAAAAAAAGAAATAAAAAAAAAAAAAAAAAAAAAAAAAAAAAAAAAAAAAAAAAAAAAAAAAAAATAAAAAAAAAAAAAAAAAAAAATCAAAAAAAAAAAAAAAAAAAAACAAAAAAAAAAAAAAAAAAAAAAAAAAAAAAAAAAAAAAAAAAAAAAAAAAAAAAAAAAAAAAAAAAAAAAAAAAAAAAAAAAAAAAAAAAAAAAAAAAAAAAAAAAAAAAAAAAAAAAAAGAAAAAAAAAAAATAAATAATTAGGCAAATTGAAAGTCCAATGTATCCAACATTCTAAATCTTTCTATACAAGAAAGCTATATAGTTATCTGAGTAAACTTTACGAAATACTCGTTTCTCAAATTCACATATTGTGAAATAAATTTGAATAATAGATTGAGTGTCTTATTGGTCAGTGCATTACTATTGCAAGAGTCTAGTTATGGACACGGTAATAGTACCTTTTTATAGGGTGTTTGAACGTCAACAATCATACCTATCTCAGACAGTCATCTTAATAGTTTCTTAATAAAATGTAAAGTTTCTCATTCTCTAAGGCGTTGTTGAAGTCAAACAACATACTATCTAGTTAGCAGAATTTATCATAATGATGAATCCTTCTTGAATAGAAATTGATTATTCTCTAGTGCATCAGGTTGTACACAAATAACATTATTGCCTTATATAATTCGTTAACATTGTATATTTAACATTCATCTAAATTCTCTCATATTAGATTTATTGTGTATTAAATCTTCTCAATTAGCAACTGTTGTTGTTATCTCATCTTGCTCTCATGCAAAAGTAACAACCAGTCTCATACACAATATAATATATATATACATGATGAATCCTTAGTTTAAAAAAAACACAAGGTTTCTATCCATGTACTAAATTATCTCAAGTGAAATATATCATTTAAGACTTGCTTCAATGACATATTGCATTTGTGTTGGACTTAATTTCCACATACGTTTATCTTAATAAACATTTATTCCAAGGTCGTTTGTTTTATCCTAAATTCTCAAGAGAAGTTTCATTCCAATCTTAAGGATTAATATCTAGCTTATGTGGAATGATACTTTCGATATGTCATACAACATATGAATTTAAGAAAACAACATAGTGCTCCTACTCAATGTCAGATGTACTCAGGAGTCATCTTAATTTAATCAGAAATCATATTGTGATTAAACTTAAGATCTCAGCTCCTAAATGCATGATCCAATCCACACTTGGATTCTTTTATCTTGTATACTATATAAAGATTATATATATATATATATATATATATATATATATATATATATTATATATATATATATAATTATTTATATACTCAGACATTTTGATTACACTCGTCCTCGCAAATGTATCATTAAGAAAAGAGTTTTAAAATCTTAATTGCCATATTTTCAAATATAGACTCATACCCCTTTATGATCACACATCGTCCTTGCAGGTAAATCATCCAGGAAAGAGTTCATGAACCTTATTTGACTTATTTAAGATTCAAGAAATCATTGTATGACAATTAGATATCTTTATATAATTAATACGTGCAGAAAAGAAAGATTTAATCATAGTCAATTGCTTGAGTAAGATCAAAATTCTTATCGTCAGTCAGGCATTAATATGTATACAATTTTGTCCTTATAAGCTTTTCTTCAAAAGAAACTTATTCTAACCTCACAGGTTTACTCTTTGGTAAAAGATCAATCAAGCTCAAAACATTGATTGCCTTTTAAGGACTGCATCTTATCATTCATAATTCTAAGACCTTTATCAGATTCAAGATGTGATAATGTATCTTAGCAATTAGCAGGTTTGAAATGATCCTCTAATTTATATTCCTCAGCATTGATATTACAATATCAATCAAGTGATGAGGCATCCTTGCGGATTTATGAATGTGAGTTCTTATATACTTTGGTTCGACATTTCCATGTTAAACCTTAGTGTGACATTAGCAAGTGGATTTAGAAGGTTATGTATTTTGTTCTTGAATATCTTCAAGATTTTTAGGTGCTCCCACTTACTTTTGTAAGTAGAGAAAATTCTCTAAATACTAAGTATTTAAGCAACAATGATTGTTCTTAATTGGGAAACACAAAACACATTTCAAGTTCTCATCTCTAGCTTGTTAATAATATGCTTCATAAGATTTTAACAAATTTTAGAACTTTAATCAAAACATAATGGGATTTATCTCAATCCAAAGATGATGTCTTGATTACCTTCTAGGTTGAAACTATATTGAGTGTATTCATGACACACGCAAACTTCAAACCTTGATCGATTTTTGAGGTAGAGCCATTTAAGTTATCAGAAATCAAACTATATGAATATAGTTTGTTTCAACACATTATACATACCATAATAATGTGGTATTCTATGAGTATTGGAATTGTGAGACTCCATCAAAATTCCATTATATAACTTAATTCTCTTTAGGTCAAATGCTTGTCAATTGGGTCAAGCCAAATTGAATACACAGTATTTAAAACCAAGTGCATGCTATAATGTATATTTCTTGAATTAAGCAAGAACTCTATGCTCACGTGTTCACAAGAAGACAGAACAATTCAAGAATTCCATGTTCTTGTGTTTACAAGAAAACAAAACATGTCAATTATACATTATTAAGTCTTTGAATAATTGAAGGACCTTATGTTAACTCTATGTTCATGTGTTTCAAGAAAACAGAACATGTCCAGTTATACGTTACAAGTCTCCGAATAATTCAAGGACATCATGTTAATGTGTTAACAAGAAGACATAACAATTCAACTACTTACTCTATGTTATTAGTCATTGATTAAATTCAAGAACTTTATAATTATGTCTTAGCAAGTAAACATAATTATTCTAACTAAAGTAATCATGAACGCAAACTCTTGAGTTCAATAGTAATTTCAAGTTAATTTCATACTTCAAAATCATGATTATTATCATTAACTATGATTATATTGACTAAATCATGTAGTCAATTAGATGAAGTAGTTTTATATTATATCTTTGACTTTTAATGTAATAGGGCAACAAACATCTTTCGTGTTTAAGTCCTAGTAGATTGATTTGCTTTCTTACCTTGCGGTCAAAAGAAACCAATAATCATATTGTTATATGTTGTTCCTTGCACACACTTAAGATTTCTCCCACTTGTGTACGGGACAACATTATTTAATACAATACGACAGGCGCTCGAAAGTATAAACAATATGATATTGTCATAGATATTACAAGCAGATTTCAAACTATAATGTTTAATAAGGAATTGTGGATTATTATTCTATAAATAACATTTTAGAAAGCAAACTCAGATATGGAACTTGTTATCATATAAAATAAAAATGCAATCTTACTTAAACATGTGTTTGTTCATTTTTCGGAAAGTAATGAATTATTTCATAGTAAGCTAGAAATAATATGGGCGACTATCAAGGAAATAAATCTTGTAGCTCCCACTGAATTTGACACCATTACAAGAATGCCATTTCAGTAATATAAAATGCAAAACTCCCACTGGATTTGTCAACATTGCAAGTGTTACATCACCAGTAGAAATCAAATAGCAATTTATATACTTTCCTATTCTCTTTTAATGCCTACAAGTAGCAATGTACTTAGGTATTGAGCAGAGAATATGAAATTCTACTTGTGTAGATGAGGGACTAGCCATTCATGCTCTCATTTAACTTGAATATTAAGCATGCAATTCCTCCTATATCGTCTGCATAGCCACAAGGGTATTTAGCACCTTAAGGAATAAAATGAGTCTAAGAAAAATACCCAGCGGATATGCTAGTAATTTCTTTGCTCATTGCGGTTTAAACTCATACATCGTGACAAGTGCAAGATGTCATATATTTTGGTAGCTATAGACAAAATGTTCTCTAGTTACTCAAAATATTTTATCTTTCAATTATTTCAAAGCCGAAAAGAAGGGTAATGAAAGACAATGAGAAATGAGTTTAATGTAATTGATAATTTTCAATTATAATCCTATCTTATTCTTGTCAACCAATGAGTATAGATAGAAGTAAGTCTCACCTTTTCTTACTAGGAAAAGAGACTATGTTTGTCTTATAAAGAAAAACAAACTTTCGTTTACGAATTATGTTGCAAAACACAATTAATCAGAACATAGAAAGTTCAATTTAGTATTTTCGATAATTAAATTCTTAATAGAATTAACTACCCAATTAATTTACTAATTAAGACTAAGATCCAACTTGACCTCCTACTTGTTAACCAGAGGTCTGACCAGTGAGAAAACAAGTAGGGCAAGAGGTAAGCGACGAGCGTTAATTGCAATTAATGCAACTCTTAGATTTATGATACTTGTCAAAAACATTAGTCAGCATGTAATAATGTTTGAGAGCATGTTTAGTATCATCTTATGCCTCGGGTCCAGGGTCTGACCAAGAGACTCGAATTAAGTCGACCAAACGAGAACGTGTAAAAATCGTCAAAGGTCTGACCAGTAGGCGAAATTCACCATGGGTTGGTAGGGGTCCAGGGTCTGACAAAGAGACTCAAACCAATTGCACGTGTTCTACAGTTGGATGGCATAGACTTAAAATTTTCAAAGGGGTATGCACATAAATGTGTTAAAAGCGTGTACAAAGAAGCATGCAAACCAACTTTGTATCACTAATTTTAAAAACCTTTAGTAATGACACTGTAGTGACATGCCATGGTTCACGGTAACTCCAATCGAACGCACAAAGAAGCGGAGAAACAGGTCAGCGCGAAGCATATTAAAAACCTTATTTCTTTAGGGAATTACGTAAAAACAACCCGCCTTAAACTTCTCTTAAAGTTTGTTCTAGTGGATGAGCCATACTTCCCATGAGTCCATAGCGTCCAGTTTTTAAATCAAGAAAAACTAGTTTCATTAGTTTAACGTCTTATTAATTTTTCACAAAAACAGTTTTCCACGAAACAAATGGTTGGTCACTATGAGCATGCATTAGGCGTGTAAAAATTAATAGACTACATAAACATCATCTTTTTAGACATATGGCATATTTAATTAGGCGCGTAAACAATTAGACATTAAATAATCATGCATACTGAGATTCATAATACAAAAGATGACATTAAGCATACTAGTAAACATGTAAAAATCCAAGTTCTCTCGCGAGTCTTCCCCAAATGGAGAACCATAAGACCCTCACTAGGTTTTCTGCTAAAGTGCCTAGATCGCCCCATTCACCACATATTGTGATTGAGTGGGTCTTATAGCCGGAATAGACATAAATTAAAAAGGAATCAAATAAGCTAAATTAACAATTTTAATTTTCCCTTTTAATCCTATATTAACTTTTAATAGAATTCAAGATCAAGATCTACAGATTTTATTTATTTTATGGCAAGAATCTAATATTATTGTCATATTTTACTAGTAAAACATAAATAAAATTTCTAACGCAGCAGATCATGGCATATGTTTTAATAATAGGCATATAAACAAGGCGTATAATTAAAACAAAAACGTGTAACCCATAAAGCTAAAACGAGTTGGCTCGTGATGCCACTGTTGGGATTTAATAATCTAGGTAACCATTAGCTTACGAGTACGCAGCGGATGGATCTAGTAATAGCATATAGGTTAACACATAATAAGAAGTAAATAGAAAATGTACCTCTCAGCAATTCGATCTTGAAAACGAATAAGTGATTAAAACAATCACCTCTACGGTTGCTCACACAAACACGTCAACCGAGTATGAGTTGATTGCTAGTCAACCTTCACGAACCAAACACACCACATGTTGTATAAATAACCAAACGCACCCTCGTGAGCTTGTACCGAAAACCAAACACCGTGTGTTTAATATTTGTTCTAGATCCGATCCAAATACCAAGTGGTATACGTTTGGATCGAACAAAGAAACAAATAAAAAAATAAACCAAACTGTGACCTCCAAGGGATTCGAACCTAGGCCTTGTGAAACAAAGATAACAACACAACCACTGGACTAATGTCCCTTGTTGTGTACAACTTGGAAACAATTATCATTTGTACCGAAAACACTAAAAGATATTTTAGTATTAATGAACTTGTCATCATTGGTTTCCAGAGGAAAAAATAACCAATGAATTAACATTCGGTCATTGGGTTTATTTATGTGGGACGAGTGATCTTTTATGGAATGAATGAATCGTATGTTTTGTGTGAGATGAATGATTTGTCACGAACCATTAATGAGGGCTAAGGGTTTGTATATATATAGCCTCCAAACCCTAGTTGTAGATTAACTAGGATACCCTCATAATCTTTATCACAAAACAATTCCTAATCCCTTATCACCAAAAATTGATTCCAAAACCCCTTTCTAGAAACTATATGGGTCAGCCAACAAGTGACACCAACAAGGTTCGGGTTTTGTCAATTTTAATCCTTTCGGTTCATATTTAAATATTTGTTAAGCTAGTTAAACAATTAACGTAATTAACAACTATTTAAATAATTATCGTGAAGTAAAACATACTCTAAGTGTTTAACGCGTGTGCCCCCAATAGGCTCACATATTCGTAACGTATACGTGCTATCCGACTACCATAATCCAACA
>BQNB010001709.1:0-80000 GCA_026074375.1 Tanacetum coccineum
TAAACGCGTAAAACCCTAAAAATAAATTATGAATTTCTTAATGTCATACAATGACCTAAAATACGAGGTGTTATAATTTTCTTTATGCTAAAAGTTGCTACATGCACGTAGCTTGGGAGCATGAACAGTTTTCGAGGTTATTGCATCAACACTTTCTGGACATTCAGCTCCACCGGATCTATTGGAAAGCACTGGAGGTCTTTTTGATAACAACTTTCTCGACATACCCATGAGGAGAAAATATTTGATTTAAAACTTCCATAGTAATAGGGTATATCATGTGATGAATCGTAACCAACAGAATACGATTAGGTTCGTCCTCTGAAAACTTCGGAACATCCATGAGTGCAATGAAAGAACCGTTTTTTTTTTTTTTTTTTTGATATTTGGAACCTATATCGGAAGCCCTCAACGAGGACTCTCAATGAAAGCACCAGTTGATACGACCCGGTTAGGGGTTGTATCGGGATAGGGCACCACTTCAAGCGTGTGCTGGCTCCGTCAGAAAATAGAGAGAAGATTGAGAGATTATTTTTTTCTTTAACTTTGATTGATTTTAATGAAAGAATACAACGAGTATTTATAATAGCTAAATGGGCCATAGGCCTATTATGAGCTATTATGACCTTCCTAAATAAATAGTCAAACATATTAAATACTTTCCTAATACAAAGACATTTCTAAACATAATAAACATTTCTAAACTAAGGGTGTAACACTGAGATACCAAAATTATGATAAATGCGTTGATTCAGGCTACGTTTATATCCAATCTGCTCGTTCCCACTTGTCTTCTTCCCACTAGATCAGTTTTAGTTTCTCCAAATTCGATTCAGTAACCATGTATTACATCTGTCATCCTAGTTGCAGGTCTTTTTGTAATCATGTTTTAAGTGTACTTTGGAATCATATTAATGTAATAGTTTGGTTATTTAGGTTTATCATTCGAATAATTATAAGGATGTTGCGCGGCTTTGGAAAATCCTGGTTGCGATCTTGTGTGTTTTCTTTTTGTACGTGATGATAGAACTATATATAAATTTCGAGAACTTATTTATTTTAAATATTGCAAACATATTACTACTATATTTAGTTATCATGTGTTTTCCCTTATGCATTAAAATTGATTCTGAAACCCCCGAAAAGCACACTTCAACTATCCATGAATGAACAAAACCTACTAACTTTGCCTTGAACTTACTTCTGAAGGTAATAGAGATGAGTACAAAGAATTTGGCATCCCCCTCTATGAAGCGTCCATTACTGCCGACTGGAAAGCAGCTAAAAAAATCCTCCATAAGAAACCAGATTTGATACGGTCTAGTATCACTGAAAATGGCGAAACAGCACTTCACGTAGCAACATCAGCAAAAAGAACAAAACAGGTGGCAGAATTCATCCTAAATCTGGTGGCTATGATGGAAATGGCGGACTTAGAACTTCAAAACAAAAGTGGCAACACCGCCCTTTGTTTAGCCGCCATAGCTGGTAATTTAGAAACGGTCGATATTATGGTGAACAAGAACAAGACCTTGCTAAGAATTCCTGGTAGTGAAGGAATGATGCCACTCTATATGGCTTCCTCATTTGGACATTACGATGTGGTGAAGTATCTCTTTGAAAAATCCAATGGACTGCGTGATGATGATGGTTGGGATGCCAAGAATCGTGCTTGGCTTCTTCAGAAATGTGTTGAGGGCGATATGTTTGGTAAGCATTTTATCATTGCATTTAGACATTTTTTTTTTGTTGCCATAGTGAATGACCATAAAGAACTTGCTAGTGATGGGGAAGTACTCAGAATAATGGCTACAAAGCCTGATGCATTTGTTGAAAATTCTTCAAATATCCTCTGGAAAACCATCAATTGGGGTAAGCATCTCCAGTTTCGAGTTTAATTTAGATCATAGTATCATACGTATCAATTGTATAACAAAACTTCATTGATCATTTGTTATCATAAGCTCTATCTTTTATTTTTGGCGTTATTTGTTTTTTTGCAGTTTTTGCATTCGTTTGTCCAAAGAAAGGACATCCCAAAAAGGATACCGAAGCGTTGGAATTGCTAAGAATCATATGGGAAGATATTGTAAGAAACCCGAAGAACAGAAGGCCGGTTGACGAGATCAAGAAAGATGACGGGTTGCTTTTGGATACAATGTTTATTGCTGCAGAAATGGGAAATACCACATTTATAGTCGAGCTCATCCGTCAATATCCTCATCTGATACGGAATGTCAACCATAATAATCAAACTATATTCCACGTTGCTGTCGAACATCGCCATGAGGGTATGTACAACCTATTGTACGAGAGAAGCTCATATGAGGATTTAATAAAACAAGATGTAAATGGCAACAGTGTGTTGCACTTAGTTGCTAAGAGTGCAAAGAGAAAGAGGCTTCAAGATGTGTCGGGAGTTACTTTCCAAATGCAAAGAGACCTATTATGGTTCAGGGTACATATATCCCTCCAAGCTCCCTAATCTTTCATTATATATCAGTGGTCTATGCCATTTTTTGCTTTATATTGCTTTTTTTTATTTGGGCATGAATGTTGGTATGAGCAAAAAGTATGTCATTTATGAAAAACTCGAATCTGTTGTTTTGTAGGAAGTAGAGTCTATGATTCCACCATATTATAGAAAGCGGAAGAACAAGGATGGCCTAACACCACACGAGTTATTCACAAAAGAACATAAAGATCTAGTTGCAAAAGGTGAGGACTGGATGAAAGGAACAGCTAACAATTAAGGTGATGCAGAACCTTCTTGCCACATAAGTGTTTGCTGCACTTTTACGGTCCGGCAGTTACAACCAAACCAATGGTATCCCTATCTTCAAATCTGAAGCAACATTTATGGTTTTTGTGGTGGCCGACGCCATTTCTCTTTTCTCATCAGCAGCTTCAATCATGATGTTCTTATCTATCCTTATGTCCCGTTACGCTAAACGTGATTTCTTGCAATCATTACCGAGAAAGTTGATGTTGGGTCTAGCAACTCTTTTTCTATCTATAACAACCATGACAATCGCGTTTAGTGTCACCTTTTTTGTACTTTACTCTAATCATTTGCAGGGGTGCCAATCCATATCTGAGCGGCTCCTGTTGTGTGGTGCGCAGTCTCCTATTTGTTCGCTGCATATGTCCTCTCTTGGCAGATATATATCGCTCAACATATGGTTCTACATACCTCTTTAGGCCCAAGAGACATGTTCTTTACTACGAAAACCGTGAGTACAAACAATTCTTCATGCGTCTCTTTTCAAGATGTACCTGATTGTTATAATTTGTATTTCGATGACTCTCTAGTGTCTTGTAATAAAGTAGGATTTGGAAACACAAGTACTATACTATACATCTGTCATCCTAGTTGCAGGTCTTTTTGTAATCATGTTTTAAGTGTACTTTGGAATCATATTAATGTAATAGTTTGGTTATTTAGGTTTATCATTCGAATAATTATAAGGATGTTGCGCGTAAGATGACAAGGAAACCTTTTCTGCATCGTACTGAGAGGGCGGCCGATCTTCTTGGACTATTACATACGGATCTTTGTGGTCCACTTAGACATGTGTCAAAGATAAGGTGCTGGCTACTTCATAACTTTCACGGATGATTTCATTTGTTATTGTTATGTTTGTTTACTTAAACATAAGCATGAGGTCTTTGAAACATTCAAGGTGTTTAAGAATGAAGATTCAAATGATTAAAAACTACATTTGATTATACTAGTTTTGATAATCCAGTTTGCATGATGTGATAAGAATTTTAACATGATTATGATAATTAGATAGTGATCTAATCTATTGTTCTTAAGACTCACGATCCTCGTCAAGATCACAAAATTATAAAAACAAGCTTTAAGTTCAATCAACCAATTCAATTTCAATGAGTTAGATTTGCGGTTCATTTCACAAACTTGTTAAAACCCATAATGACCCTTGTTAAATCAAACTATTTAGGAAATGGTCAATAAAAAAGGTAGCCGATCATAGACAAATTGGTTACAATCGATTCCTAGAAATCGCCGGTTCAACCTATGAAACTTTTAGCAACAAACCAAGTTTGATAAAACAATGAAATATAAACATAGATGGATCTTAGAACTAGCTTGAAATTAAATTAAAACATGTTATCACTGTTGGATTATGTCCACATAAAATAATATATGTCTGAAAAGTTTATTCGAGCCTACGGGGACGCACGCGTTAATATGTAAAACAATTAATAATAAATATATTAACTAAGTCTAATATATTTAAGTGATAAAGCTTAACGAGCGTTAATGTGACAATTCGTAAAAAAATAAAAATATAAAAAAATTTCTAAAACTCTTAGCGGTAAAAACCATAATTATTTTATATTTGTAAAACGAAGTCATCTACTTATATTATTTTTATGGAACCCTCTATACTCAAATGAATACCCATGACCAAATTCAAAAAGAAAATAATACAAGTAAGAACATCATCATGTAGATTTCTTACATGACTATCCTACCCATACCTATTCTTTCTCTTCTTTTCCAAATATTCACAAAGCTACGTCTCATCACCCGATTCAAATTGTAAAAAGATAAGAATAGTATATATTCTCAAATAGTGTTAGGAAGAAGTAATGATGGTAAATAGTATAAGGGAAGTGTTACTATTGTGGTATTCTTCAATAGTAAGAGTGAATAATACCTCTTCACATGTAATTTGAAAGTCTCAGGAACCGAGCTAATACTACTTGTATAAATGAGATGCCATGCACTCTCCTTTCTAGCATAATTTATTCACAAAAACAAGTAGGAAGTAAGCACGGTTCAAGTTAGAGTTTTCGTTAGGTTCAAAGAGTTAAGGGACGTTGGCTTGTAGGTAGTGACTAAGGATAGATAGATGGTGAGTCTTGAAGTCTAGGGAACTAGTTATGCAAGGTGTATAGGTGTGGAGGAGGTTTGGTTATCAAAGGGGTGACAAGGAGGTGCTTGAAGACTTGGTGAGCAAGTGTGGTGATGGAGGTGCTTGTAAGGTGGTAGGGTGGCTGCTAGATGACATGGTGGTGAGGTCATGGAGGTGCTTGAGGTGTTTGCTTGGTTATAAATAGGTCAAAATGAGAGAAAAAAGGGTGCCGGGTTGGTTTTGGTTTCGGATTAGGGTTTTAGATTTAAAATGTAGATTAGGGTTAGGATTAAAGATAGTTTAGGGTTTATGATTAGTGTTAGGATTAAGGTTTAGGGTTTAGGATTAAGGTTTATGGTTTTGTTTAAATGAAATTAGGGTTTTAGGGTTTAAGGTTTTAGATTAAGGTTTTAGGATGACTTAGGGTTTAGATTTAGGGTTTAGAAGTTGTGAATTAAGTGTTTGTACCTTGTGCTAAAGTGGTAGTAAGAAACTAAAGTAATTTAAGAGGTAAAATGATCGAGTTTGGTTTTCTTGCATTATTGACTTGTACATTGGGCTTTATAAAGTTGTAACTTGATTTAAGAGGGAAAAAATATTCAAATGTTATGCATTATACACTTGTACACATGCTTGAAGGTTTGCACATTCATTTTATATGTATACATTACATATAGTTAGGGTTTTGATATAAACATTTAACGGATAAAGCTCATTTTGAAATAACGTTTTTAAAAGTACGTTAAATGGATAATGTACTTGGTAAAGATGATATTAAAATATAGACTTGACATATTAGGATATTTACATGATATAAACATAGATATAGATGGCATTGGTAGAGGTTGCGTGAGCTCGTTAACTTTAGTTATGTAAACTAGGTTACATAATGAAATAAAGCGAAAATTTCCCTATAAAAAGGTAGTATATATAATAGATGGATATTACATTGATGAAAATTATAGGTTGTTATACTAGATATGGTGTTACGCAGTAAAGTTGTCCTTGATCTTCGTACTTGCTTAATATTTGTTACGGCGTAACCATATTTGTGTTGCGCCGTAACATTCTTCAAATATTTACACTTTGAGTTCTTTTTTTCTTGTTTCTTGTCACTTTCCTGCATTTCTCCTGAAAACTACAAAATGATAAAAAATATCTCGTTTTCGAATATTAGTGAAACATTTACAGATAAATTACGGGTATTTTGCTACTAAAAAGTATTAAATATTTGATGTTATCAGATATAGTTAGGGACGTTCTTTATGACATATGTAGGCATTTTGTGATCTCTACCAAGAAAGAAGCACCTGTGAACTTTTTGACTAACCCGTCAGACGGAAGATCCACACTGAGACTGGCTGACGTTTTCATTTTTGGATGGGTTGAAAGGAAACATGCGTGCGTGAATCTGATCGGTGTTTCTCCGCTTGTGGGTTTGAGTAGTTGGGGTTTTACAGTGGGTCAGACTGCTTTGAAAGCCGCCTTATGCAAAGTGACAAAACACGAGAAAACATGCATTGAAAATCAACACGTGTCTGTTCCTTTCGCGTTTGATACATTTTGTTTCCTTCCATCTGAGGTGGTGGTGCTACTCAATATAATTTAACGGGTTATGAACAACAATGTTATGACCCCTAAATCTACAAATGTTATTTTTCATAGGATTAGCTTTACAATTAAAAAAAGACTAACGGTGTATCTTTTGGTCGTTTGTCTCCCACTACTATGTAAATAATATGTTATTATTTAAATAAAAGTAAATCCATGCGACTATAAATTCTTATTAAGAACCCACAAAATTCATCATACAAATATTGTATCCTATACTAAAGATCAAAACAAAAACGACATTTTTTGTGCTTTTTATTGTCCTTTTGACATTGGGCTTATTTTAGCCTGCTTAATGTCTGGCCCGTTTTATTTTCACTTTTAACCTCTGCTATAACTCGAGAAGCATCTCAGTATTTCTTCATAACATCAAAACCCCCAACTCAAAATACAATAACATCAAATTAGGTTAGATTAATTACAGAACCAAATCAATTGTTTTACTGTGGTGAACATGATGCTGAAAACAATTTTAGTTTATCGATATTCATGTTCACCTTCAAGATGCGGGGGTCGGTGGCGGAGTATCGCCAACCGGTAAGTCGGAGGTAGTGAGTTGGATCTGGGTAGTCATTGGTTAATCATCACCCAAAACCATGGTAAAATATCATCAAATCATATATCATTATTTACATCAGTTTCTGATAAGTTTTATAAAATTATTTTCAGGAGCCAAAGAAAGAGAAGATACTAGTGAGAAGTTGTTGTTCACACGTCTAGGGAACGATAGAAAGGATGAACGCAACGATGGAAATGATAGACGAAGGGATGATATTCAGACACAAGGAAGAGGCCGAGGAAGATTCGCAGTCACTGTAGGCTCGAATCACTAACTACTAACATGCCGTTTAAAAAAAAAGAAAAAAAAAGAAAAAAAAAGAATGAAGATAGTTATGATAGAAGAAGAAGAGACCCTGGAGACCAAAACTACCATAAAAGAGACATTAGAGAGATAAAATGTTATAATTGTCATGAGTTTGGACATTATGCGAGAGATTGTACAAAACCAGACCGTAGAAGAGAAATATCAAACCTTGTGGAAGAAGATTTAGAACCAACATTATTGATGGTTACATCTCTAGAAGAAACCAGCTGAAAAGGAAGTTTTTGCATCAAGACATTAAGATTTTGAAGATTGGAAGAAAACAAAGATTTATAGATTAAGGGAGAATCTGTTGGAAAGTTAATCCACAAATCTTTGTTGATTATTTGTCAAGTTAGAAAGTCTAGGTGTGTATTTTGTAATTTAGATTAGAAGTCTGTGTTTTTAGTGGTTTGGGCCAGCAGGCCAACAAACCCATTAGAAAAAAAACGATGTCAGTTTTAGGTTTAGAAAAGTTGTGTCGTTTACTTTTATTGATAAAGGGACATGTCTGTTGGTTTTATCAGAACCATCACAACCCTTTGTAAAGTGTCGATTCAGCATGTATAAATAGGTAGGATTCTGTAACATTCAACATCAGAAAAATAGAAATACAATTGATTAGTTATATATATATATCAGATTCTGTAAAGGAGTTTGTAGAACAATATTTATTGTTATACCACAATCATTAACATCTTGAACTATTTCTAGACAATATTTCCTCTAATGCTAAAAAGGTTTAGAGAGCTGAACTCAGTTTAGAAACATAGTATTTTGGATCAGGTTGTGTATATCGTATTGTGTATAAAACCTTAAGACCTTATTATTCTTATAAGACGAGTTACAATAAAAAAAATGCGCCGGCTACTAATCATTCCCGCCGCAACGCGCGGGAAATAAGCCATCTTGTTTATTCTAAAAGTGCAATGTGAATATCTCCCATTTTGTAACAAACATATTAACAAACTTCATGTCTTTACTATATGTAGGAAGAGCAACATTGATAAAGTGATCTTCGATAACATTTATCTTCAACAATTTTTCTTTTTATTCAATCTTTTATATAATAAAATAATTATAAACACAAGGTTTTAGTACTGTAATTAAGGTTTTAGTAACCAAATCTTTAGTGAAACAAGCACACAAAATCATTATACATTATGCACTGTTCACTTGTAAGTTGGGTAAATATGACATTTTGAGGTTTAAATTGGGTAAATATGACATTTTGCCCAAAACATATCCCTCTGTCGATGTTTTGAGGCACGATAAATTGTGAGATATTTGTATGTTTTAAACGTTTGTAAAGATGCTAGTATTCATGAAGGGTTTAGTTCAACTATTGTTGGAACGCCTTACTAGTGAAGATATTATGTTCGAATAGGTATCAAATGTGATAAAATTTAACGGTCGATTGTAGCATTCACTTATTTTAAAAAAAGGGATCATTCCTAAAATAGACTAGTCACCCAAAGTGTTAACCTTTTCTAAACAAAAAAAAAATGAACTTCTCAAAATAGACCAGTCGTTTGGTCTCTCAAGTCACCTAAAAAACTTTTCGCTTTTTATGTAAGTTACTTTTCAGACATGTTTTTAGGAGACCTACCTAGTGTACATTTAAGAGACTTTTTTTTGTCCTTATCTAAAAAATTAGTCAAACAAAATAATACTTTAGAGTGCTGGGAACGGTCGTGCCGTTGGGCTCGTGCCGTTCTCAAAAATTGGTGCCACATCAGCAAAATGGAGAACGGCACCAGAAACTGAATGGCACCACATTTGCTAGGGCATCCGTTGCCACCACATTTCTGGTGCCGTTGGGCAAATAATTTTTTTTCATTTACGTAAAGGTTTATTAAACTAAAAAAATAAATTAAAAAATAATTTTTGTAAATAAAAAAATTATATAAATGAAACTCAAACATAAAAGTATAAAACACACACACGCATAACACACACACAGAACACACACACATCTACACACAGCAAACACAAAAGAACAAAAAAAAATAGAACCGCATGGGCTGGTTGGAACGGCGTGAGGCCGAACGGCACAAGCACCGAAACAGTGCGCCGTTGGCAAAACTCGCGCCGTTCAATGGCGCCAAGCAAAAACGCAACCGTTCCCCTCACTCTTATAATCAAAAAAATTGGACGACTGACGGCATATGTACTTTGAGCGACTTTTTGAAGTTAACTTTTTTTATTTTTTTATACATTGGTAGTTGTGTAACTAATATTGGTATATGCAATTTGGGCGACTTAAGACTTTTGTACTTTAAGTGACTTTTATACTTTTTAATTTAAAATACACTTTTTACGCTTTTTATTTTATTTTTAAAATTAATATCACTTAAAACTAACCCAAATTACAACTTCCAAATTAAAAACATTCCGTGTGTCTCATGTCTACCTAATCATCTTCCCTAAATCCCAATCAAATTTTTCTTGCTTGTATAAACTTATTATGATATAATAGATATTAGATAAACCCATAAATCTCAAAAGAAATCTCTTAATACGAGCTTATGAAATATGAACCGAAATCAATAAACACACAAGTAAAAGCTTAAACAAACTCATTAAAACACCCGCTTTAAGTAACTTAGAGGTACAATTAAATGATAAATCTGTCGTATAATTAATATTTAAACAACTGCCCCTCTTTTAAGTTAGCTTCAAAGGGAACCTAATTGTGAGGGCAGTTTTTGAAAGCTGGTGGGGACCCCAGTGGATTGTGTAACTGACCTCTAAGGTTAGCGAGTTCCTGCTATGGTGATGTGAAAGATCTTTCACTTCACATAGTGGGAAGAAGACAAGTGGGAACGAGCAGATTGGATATAAACGTAGCCTGAATCAACGCATTTATCATAATTTTGGTATCTCAGCTAACTAAAGCATTGGGTGGGAGTGGCCTTGAAAAAGGCATAGTTTCTATTGCAACAGTATTGATTTTGTATCATAATGAATGTATGTTACAATAGTGAGTTTGGCGGTATGTGTATTGATTCAGGATTCATTATTCAAACTCAGACAGCAGGAGGATAAGGTGATACGGGAAAAGCAGTGGAGCTAGTTTGTTAACACATAAAGCATTGACAAGGGAAAAAATCCAAAGAGCATGATACAAGCAGCAATGATCAGGATGATGCACATGCTGATGATTGCATATATCAGACCATATATGATGAAATCAAATGGCTGAGGTACAAACACTGCTGAAATCAATATCTTTGCTACTGGACAACAACAATACTTGAGCGAAGCCTGAATGCAATAATTAAGGAAAGGTTAGACCAGAATGTTGAACAATGTCATACACATTCCTGTGCCTGCTAAACTTAACTGATAACCATACACCTGAACTCTCAAATCCAATCTCTTTGAGATCGAAGAATTTTCGTCTCAAAAAGACCCGTTGCCCAATTTCAAAAAGATTTTTTAAGAATGGAAGCACATTGTTGTTAATCTTGAACTTAAATAACAAAATCAAAGCTTAAAGAGAAGGGCAACAGGTCAATTTTGAAAGTAACAAAGTGATGAAGCCAAAGTTAAACATGACACAAATGTAATTGAAACAATAAACATCGAATTGGAACATAACGTAGCTAAATTACTTAAGTGGAGAAAATGAGACTTTGAAAAGCATTACAAATAAATGTTTGATTTATCAAGACAATAAAGAGCTAAGAACATAGAACACACAACTCCCTTTGATTGCAAATAATGATAAAATTCAAAGCTCAACTTCAGGAAAGAAGGGTTTGGCAATTGCACGCATTAAAAATGAGTTTAAGGACATTAACAGGAAATAGTGTGAATAACTAAGTTAGCAAATCGTCAATCTGAGGGAAACCGGGCTTTACAACCACGTAGAAACCAATCATTGTTAGACACCCGACTGCGTTTAAAGTCCTGAACGATAACGACCTAGTCTTTCAAAGCAAAGGTTTTGCCGTCCCAAGTGAGTCAAAACGATTTGTCAAAACCATCACTACACATTATTGTGCCTAAGGAAAAATGAATCTGTTGTTGCAAACCGCATCACAGGATTGCACTCTGGCTCATGCTAGGTATAAGCTCAAATGACATGGTTTCATAATCACTACCTAGAGAACTAAGAAAAAGACACAAGAAAGCAGTTAGGAATGCAGAACCCCAGTGTGATGCCTTCTGCTAAGATACACAAAGCACAGCAAATGGTAGCAAACAAAACCTAGGATCAATAACCAAAAGTCTAGAATTGGCCTCATCTAAGATAGTTCGTCACGACAAAGACTGTGCCCATCGCAGAACACTTTAGAATTCTAGAAGTTTTTCTACTCAAACATTTTTGTTTGCTCCAAACATGTTAAAATGCTTCTTAAGTGCAAATCATGATTCTTGTGTAACAAAATTCCTAAATGAGGTCAACTCACGTGCTAAAGGTTCCTCCCATAAGACAACCACGAGATACAAAACCGTAGAGCAACACTTTGCAAAAAGAAACCAGAAAGATAGATCCTAAAAAGACATATGTCTTCAATCAAAAAGACTTCCGTGTCCCATGAGAAAATAATGACACCTAAGCTGGTCTAATGGAAACCTAGACGGGTAAAATTTTCAATACAGTTGGTCTTGAGGATGGGTCCAACTGGAAGAGATATTCACTTCCAGCACAACAAGGTTGAACAGTGAACCCCAAAATTGGTTTCAAATGCAGATATCACTAACCAATAGAAGCGCACAAACTCTTGATGCAGTGGCAGGTACTTCTAATAAGTGCAGGTAAACCTTCAATCCTAAAAGGAAGGACTTCCGAGTTGGTTTGTGAAGAAGACTGATATCTGAGAAACCAGGGCTTCAAGGAATTTTCCATCTGATGATTAAGCAATGACGTCTGTTCATTCAACAGTTCATAGGCTCCGCTCCTCCACTGACAAATGACTTCTGATCCATACAGATTTCAGAACTCGAATTACACGACCACAGAAAAAACAATGACCCTGTCAAGTTCAAAGCTGTTCCAAAAGTTGTTCAACCAGCAACAAGACAGCTACATCACGACAGAAGTTGGAATTACTATTTCACCATCACATAACAATGCTGAGGTCAACATGTAAATATTTTTTATAAAAAAAAAATACAAAAATATAAAATTTCAAAAAGAAAATACAAAATCAAAAAATCAGAAAATGTTTCAAAAAATATTCTTCTCGACAATGTCTCTTGGAATCGTAACAATTACGTACCAGAATGTTGATTAATATCGACACGGGCGTGTAAATGAATTCGAAACAAGAGTTACAAAATTTTCAAAATCATGTTCATGTCTAAGTTTTTCTTAATGGCTTAAGTGCAAATATCAGTAACGTAACCCGGACATCAAATAAAGGGAAAAGTTTATCCATAAAACTTATCCTAAAAACGAGAAATTCAACTTTTCTCTGTCTTGAGCTGTTCTCACAGACAATCATAGTTTAAAAGCTCAAGAAAAAGGAAAGTGACGCATAAGTGCGCTTACGGCCTTAAGATTGGAAGAGAAGGTCTTCTAACATGATGTTTTTCAAAATTTAACACAATTTTCAAGAATTTCTCATCTGACGATTTCATAAATCTTTCAAAATTGTGTGTTTTCAACACTCCATCTTTCAAGGGGGAGTTTTTCGAAAAACAACATTTAATGCTTTAGATACACATCTCCAACGACCATTCTTATTATCAAACCATTCCACAAAAAGTCCCTCAAATAGCCAACAAGATAATGATGTACAAATCAATAGAATATCGTTTATAAGATGACTAAGTGGTTCAAACCTCAATTTTATATCGATTTTACATCTTGCTACCATAGTTTTTGGTGTCAAACCTAAGTAATAATTGAGGGGAGCAAGATGAACAGAAACAGTTCCAAATAATTATGCTAAGCTTCAAACGATTTTCTCCCCATGCCTTTCCAAGACAAATTTTAAATCACACAGTATTTCAAAAACAAAGTTGGGTCTTAGAATTTAAAATAATGGGAGAAATTAATTAAATGTGATCTAAAGACTCCAAAGTGCTATTCGAAAAAGGTTTTTGTTACGATCAAATACCTTACCCTATCAACATCGTATTTCCACGATACGATTCTGAAACAAAGGTTGGTAAGTTAGAATTTGTCCTATGATCCAACCAGAACCGGAGGGATCTACCCAAGGACACTCCATAGTTAGAAATAGCAGTCCTTAGGTATGATTGGAGATGAATGTGTATAAGGGAAGAATGCCGACTAAGAATGAGCTAACACTGGAACAATCACAACAAGGTGTTAGTAATGACGTCTTGGTAAGCATTGAAGGGGTTGAAGAATTAAAAAGAAATGTATGGATAAAGGGTCTAAAGAAAGAAGCCCTCCACACAACTTAGGCAGAAACCGGGGTCAAATACATTATGCTGTCAAATCAAATGTTTGATTGCTGACATTAAGGACGACATCATGGGACCAGTGATGCAATGCACAACCCTTTCCCAGCCATTCGGGTATTCTCTTCAAAGAAACTTGTCCTCATTGTCCCGGAGATACACCGCTTCTATTGACTTCTCATTCCGATTAGTTAATATTGATTAGGGGCAGTTCTGCTCCAAGCCCTCCGATTACTAAAACCAAAACGCACATAATCCGAGTCTAGAGCCAGAGATTCATCAAATAAAATTCTCATTAAGGACACATTACCTGACAAACACTTGTTGAACATCAGTAAAACTCACATGCGTTAACAAGAGTCCTACGCATTATGCTTGTGATTATGCCAGAACATTCAGAGTGATACTCTTTAGTATTCTCAGTGACGAATGAAAATCCTTCTAGTGTCATCATTAAATAGCACCGCGGTAGGTGACTTGCGAGATTCTATATGAATCGAAGCTTGTGTCAACTGGAAAGAAACGATGGGCGATTACAAGTGGAATCAAACTTGTTCCAGGAAATAATTGACGATTCAATCAGAAAGATAAGTAACTATCTGATTCACTCTTACAGTGTTGTTCTTGCTTGAGACGTTCCGTAATGAGAACAAGCAAAGCATGGTAAAATCTATACATATGTGTTAGAAGACCTACCTTTGAGCGGGAAACCTCTGTCAAGAGGATTCTTGATCTACCTGACACAGGTACAATATGTATACTGTAAAACGGTCCCTACGGGAACCGAGGTTAATCTAACCAAATCCGGACGAATGACCAAAGCCATATTCGTCCAACCTGCCTTTATTTGCTAACTGTTTTATTTTTCAGGATACATAAAATGGAGATGGTGATGCCTCATCCAGCGAGAAGTCGGATCATTACCACATGCTCATGCTCAAACTACAAAGACATTTCATAAGCATCAAGATTCAAGAATCATGAAAGCTTAAGAATTAAAGACAAAGACTTCCGCACAAACTCTGATATTAAAGATAACTCCTCAGAAAATCCAAGCTTCGGCGGGAGATTGTTAGTACGCTTATCCCTAGATGATGCAAAGATGAGCATGTGGTTAAGACACAAGATCGCAAAGTGGCAAAGCATCAAGACAAAAGGATAAAGATTAAAGATCTCGGACGAAAAATACAAAGCAAAAGACCAATGACAAGGCTCAAAATCAAGATCACAAAGCATGAAAGGAAGAAGCCTACAACGTAGACAGAGACAAAGATCACAAGAAGCTAGAACGACAAAGCAATCTCATGGCATCCATGAAGGAGTGTCACAATGAAACTCACTTCGGGGGAGATTGTTAGCCTCAAAATAAAGAGTCGAACAATGGATAAGTTCGTTCCAAACTATCTTAGGTCTCAGTCATTAAATAATTATACTTGTTAATAAGGCTACACGGTAACGGCGGACTCTTAAATGTAATCTAACCGGTCATGTGTATCGGGCGAAAGCCCAAGTAATCCAGAGCCCGGCCCGTAGATTTATACCAAGGCATGAAAGCTCTTGTATAAAGTATAAAAAGATATAAAATAATAACACCCCCCATTTCCCCCCCCTCTCCAAGTATGGAGAGGGGGTGCTTCTGTGTTTAATTCTCATTTGTAATTTTGCAAGTAATCATCCATCTTTTTCTTCTCTCTACCTTTCTCTCTCTAACTTCTCTCTACAATTCTTCCATTCTTCTCATCTTATTTTTCTTGTTTCCATAATGAAGTGTAAGTGATTTTGGGTTCCGACATATTCATTTATGATTGTATGAAACCTAGAAGTAGATCTGAGGTGGTGTTGCTTCTGTGATAATATGCATGTAGGCCTTAAAAACTAGATTTGTCATGTATCGCTGTTTGATATGTCTAGGGAAACATAATTGTGAAGAAAGGATACCATCGGTAATAGTCTTTACACTACCTTACCCTTAATATGGTTGATCTATTTTTAATATATTTCAAACGCATTTAATATACTCTTGGGGACCGGGTAATAGTATTCATACTACCTTACTTTTGTGTTTTGCCTTAAGCATAATATGTATATAAGAGCAATGCAAGTTTTCGTGTAATTTGTTCATGACTTAGGAAATAATTACATAGATCATACACAAAGTGTGACAAACACAACCATAGGAGAAGCAATCTAGGGAGAAACAAAGATTAAATGAATACAATCTTTTTATTAATTGTTATCACCATTAGCGTAGTGTTATTTTATTTATTTAATGCTAAAACCAACCAATAAAAAAAAAAAAAAAAAAAAAAAAAAAAAAAAACAAAATAAAAAAAAAAAAAAAAAAAAAAAAAAAAAAAAAAAAAAAAGAAAAAAAAAAAAAAAAAGGGGGGGGGGGGAAAAAAAAAAAAAGAAAAAAAAAAAAAAAAAAAAAAAAAAAAAAAAAAAAAAAAAAAATGAACCTTCTAAACATATGATTTTACTACTTTCTTATAAATATAAAAATACAAAAATAATCTTCTCTCAACCCCTAGAATTCTGTTAGACCGTGATCAAACCTTCCCAACCTATTCCCCTAGAGAATGATAACAACCCCCGAGTCTTGCCTATACTACTACTAGTTTATTTCAATTTTCCCTTCGCGATCAAGCTAGCAATTGGCTTAAATGTCTTCTAACAGGATCCATCACCACATGGGAGGATCTTACTACCCGATTCCTTGCTCAATTCTTTCCACCAGGAAGGACCGCAAAACTCCGTAATGATATCCTGATGTTGCAACAACATCATGGAGAATCTTTATCCGAAGCATGGATTCGTTTCAAGGACTTACTCCAAAAAGTCCCTCGTCATGGCATTGATCGTTGGCTTCAAATTCAAATTTTCTACGATCATGTCGACGGCACCAACCAGAAGGGCATTGACTACGCAGTGGGCGGGAGACTTAGAAAACTATGGCCGGACGAAGCCTGGGCTGCTATCGAGAGGCTGGCCCAATATGAGAACGAAGGATGGAATGATGCCTTCATCCCAGATGAAGTGAGCCTTAATTACGAAAATCCCTACATCGAACAATTACTTGGAATCATGGAGCGTAAAGTCAATACACTTACGAAGGATACAATCTCATTAATGGGAGAAAGCGAAAGCATATTCCGGTTAACAACCAACGAAATGTATCGACCACCCTCGAAGCCATCACATCAAGAAGAATTTGAGCACATTGTGATGAACTTCATCCTCGATCAAGAAGAAAGGGTCGGGCAACTCGAAGATTACATGCGAGCTATTGCAGAAGAATTCATGGAATTCTCTTCGGAAGTCGCAAGAAGACTTAAGGAAAGGATAAAGGAAAACGAAAATAAACCTAGGAAGATCGAGAAAATCAAAAAGTATCCGGACACCAAGGTCCTGGAGAACAGTGCTAAACGTGACCTCTTAGAAAACCTCGAGATGAAGACATTTCCTACTTCTACAAATCTTCTATGCGTAAGACATGTCCGAATAATACCCTCGAATCCGCCTCAACCTCGGAAGAATACCTTTGGGTTTAAGCCTGGAGAAGGGACTAATCAGTCCCATCACAGCCTGAGCAATTCCCTAGCCATTCAACCGCCTACTCAAAACGACACCACCTTCATGGTTAACGACCCTATCAAATGTGATCCCTCTCCCCACTGCTCGTTTACACACGTAGTGAGCAACCGTGTGTTTGACCTGGGAGGAAAGACACATGATCTTTCCTTTAAAGGAAGTCATGGGCTGCAATTCTAAAACTCATAAAACAACAACGGTCCAAAGTGAAAAATTCCTTGTGACGCCGTCACGGTTAAAACATGACGATCCGGGTCTAAAACTCATAAAACCCATCACAATCCCCCTTTCTCTTTCATATAACTACAAGCAACCAACAGCCACCCTCATCAATCCCAAACTCAGTTCCGGCTATCCAACGATCATTCATCGGTAAGTAAATCATTTCTCGTACTCTTGCGGTTTCATTTATTCAATTTTAAATCTATTCTATTGATTGATTCCCCTAGTTTGATTCGTACCCAATTGATTGAAGTAAGGAAAAAATACTTCAGACAACTCATCAGGAAGCTGAAATTTCCTAAACAGAAATGATCTTTACTAACAATTAAAAGCGCGTAGATTGCTTACTACAACAAAAATGAAAATTACACAGTTTTTAAGGTACTTTCATGTTTGAAAATTTACTACAACAAAAATAAAACTTACAAACGCGTGGAATTGGGAAATTTCATGTTTGAAACTTAAAGATGATGGGTTTAGACCATATTTATATTTGTGCTTTCATTATTCCAGTAACAACTTAGTTGGTATTTATTATTACTTTTTTTATATTTTTCTCATTATCCAATTATGAAAAACAACATCTAAACACTATTTTTTTATCCTCTGCTGTGACCCGAATAAAGGTGGTGGATTGAGGCGGAGGTACAATGATGGCTGGTGGTGGCCAAGTTGATTGTGCGGCGGTACGAGTTTAGCATGTTTGTGTGGTTGATGTCGTCTGGGGTGGTATTATTGATGGCGGGGTGTTTTTAATGGTGTCGCGGGGGTGGTGGTGATTTGAAGCTAAAAATGGTTATGGTGTCGCCGGGAGTGGTCAGGGTTTATGGTGGCAATGTTGTTCGAGTTAGTTTGACCCGCGGTGGCATTGTTGGCCGATGTGGTTGTGTGGCGATAGATGGCATCCTTGTGGTGGATTCGTTGATGGTATCCGGATATCTTGTAAACATGGCAAAAGACAATTTAAGAACCGTGCATACATATAGTTAATAAAGTATGTGTAGGCAAAAGACAATAATTTTATTTAAAAAAAATGTAAGTGTGAAGCTATTTTAAATTTTATAGTATTACTTTTGACCTAGTTTATTTCCAATATAATTTGAATGTATTAATAAGGAATAAATGGGGTCAAATGGTATCCAAAACATAGGACCCAAAAAGAAAGGAAATTTACACACTTTTCAAGTGAAAACTTCTATAAAGACTTACGTTGACTAAGAAAAAACATCTATAAAACAACAATTTACACATCCGATAATCAAAACTAAAAATACTTCCCAATAAAAGTTGAATCAAACATAAAACCACAAGCTAAGGTAGTATATATATATTTTTTTCTTTATCATCGCTCGATCATGGTGTAAACCGGCCCATTAGTTTCTTTATGATTAATTGTATAGTAATTTGTGGATTATGCCAGGAGCAATGGAGCAGTTACCAACAATCATTGAGCAAAGTCCTGAAGACGGCCAACAATCACTTGCTCGCTCAGGACCTAATCTACCATATTTGGATCTACTACATAAAGGTCACTTTCTATTTATATATTAATTAACATTTATGTGTGTTTTGGTATTTGCATATTAATAATCATTCAAGTAAGCACCCTGGTAAATGAGTGTGTCTTTCAACTTGTTGTGAATTCAAGTCTCGCGAGATACATTTGTCAAATATATTTTGAGATATCATATACTGATGTCTTTGAATAATCATTTAGATCAGCATGTAAGTAACTCCTCTAACCTCCTATTTCCAAATGGACTAGCCACGACTAGCCGACTAGGGGTGTTAATCTTCCATTCGGGTTTGGGTTAATCCGAATACGAGTAAAATGGCAACAAAATTGCCTATTTGTACTAGCCGAAATAGATAATTTATAAAAATTTTATTAAAAAAAACCCTTATTCGGGTCAATCGGTAGACCTGAACGGAAGTTAGCCAAACATTTTCATATCCAACCCTAATTATTATTCGGGTTACTCGGGTTGACGTGAATAACCCGAAATTTTTTATTGACACGAGTAAACCGAACCGAATAGGCTTAATCGTTTCCGGTCGTTTCGGGTTCTTCTTACACCCTTAGCCGCGATCATAGCAGCAGACGATTTATAGCTTTGGAAACTCCTGGTTGCGATCTTGTGTGTTTTCTTTTTGTACGTGATGATAGAACTATATATAAATTTGGAGAACTTATTTATTTTAAATATTGCAAACATATTACTACTATATTTAGTTATCATGTGTTTTCCCTTATGCATTAAAATTGATTCTGAAGCCCCCGAAAAGCACACTTCAACTATCCATGAATGAACAAAACCTACTAACTTTGCCTTGAACTTACTTCTGAAGGTAATAGAGATGAGTACAAAGAATTTGGCATCCCCCTCTATGAAGCGTCCATTACTGCCGACTGGAAAGCAGCTAAAAAAATCCTCCATAAGAAACCAGATTTGATACGGTCTAGTATCACTGAAAATGGCGAAACAGCACTTCACGTAGCAACATCAGCAAAAAGAACAAAACAGGTGGCAGAATTCATCCTAAATCTGGTGGCTATGATGGAAATGGCGGACTTAGAACTTCAAAACAAAAGTGGCAACACCGCCCTTTGTTTAGCCGCCATAGCTGGTAATTTAGAAACGGTCGATATTATGGTGAACAAGAACAAGACCTTGCTAAGAATTCCTGGTAGTGAAGGAATGATGCCACTCTATATGGCTTCCTCATTTGGACATTACGATGTGGTGAAGTATCTCTTTGAAAAATCCAATGGACTGCGTGATGATGATGGTTGGGATGCCAAGAATCGTGCTTGGCTTTTTCAGAAATGTGTTGAGGGCGATATGTTTGGTAAGCATTTTATCATTGCATTTAGACTTTTTTTTTTTGGTTGCCATAGCTTTTTCCTCACAAAGTGATTATCAAATATTTTTCAGATATCGCATTACGGATAGTGAATGACCATAAAGAACTTGCTAGTGATGGGGAAGTACTCAGAATAATGGCTACAAAGCCTGATGCATTTGTTGAAAATTCTTCAAATATCCTCTGGAAAACCATCAATTGGGGTAAGCATCTCCAGTTTCGAGTTTAATTTAGATCATAGTATCATACGTATCAATTGTATAACAAAACTTCATGGATCATTTGTTAACATAAGCTCTATCTTTTATTTTTGGCTTTATTTGTTTTTTTGCAGTTTTTGCATTCGTTTGTCCAAAGGAAGGACATCCCAAAAAGGATACCGAAGCGTTGGAATTGCTAAATATCATATGGGAAGATATTGTAAAAAAGCCGAAGAACAGAAGGCCGGTTGACGAGATCAAGAAAGATGACGGGTTGCTTTTGGATACAATGTTTATTGCTGCAGAAATGGGAAATACCACATTTATAGTCGAGCTCATCCGTCAATATCCTCATCTGATACGGAATGTCAACCATAATAATCAAACTATATTCCACGTTGCTGTCGAACATCGCCATGAGGGTATGTACAACCTATTGTACGAGAGAAGCTCATATGAGGATTTAATAAAACAAGATGTAAATGGCAACAGCGTGTTGCACTTAGTTGCTAAGAGTGCAAAGAGAAAGAGGCTTCAAGATGTGTCGGGAGTTGCTTTCCAAATGCAAAGAGACCTATTATGGTTCAGGGTACATATTCCTCTCCAAGCTTCCCTAATTCTTTCATTATATATCAGTGGTCTTTCTTTTTTGCTTTATATTGCTTTTTTTTATTTGGGCATGAATGTTGGTATGAGCAAAAAGTATGTCATTTATGAAAAAGTCGAATCTGTTGTTTTGTAGGAAGTAGAGTCTATGATTCCACCATATTATAGAAAGGGGAAGAACAAGGATGGCCTAACACCACACGAGTTATTCACAAAAGAACATAAAGATCTAGTTGCAAAAGGTGAGGACTGGATGAAAGGAACAGCTAGTCAATTTATGGTGGTTGCAGAACTTCTTGCCACCATAGTGTTTGCTGCAGCTTTTACTGTTCCGGGCAGTTACAACCAAACCAATGGTATCCCTATCTTCAAATCTGAAGCAACATTTATGGTTTTTGTAGTGGCCGACGCCATTTCTCTTTTCTCATCAGCAGCTTCAATCATGATGTTCTTATCTATCCTTATGTCCCGTTACGCTGAACGTGATTTCTTGCAATCATTACCGAGAAAGTTGATGTTGGGTCTAGCAACTCTTTTTCTATCTATAACAACCATGACAATCGCGTTTAGTGTCACCTTTTTTGTACTTTACTCTAATCATTTGAGATGGGTGCCAATCCTTATCCGCCTGTTTGCTGTGGTGCCAGTCTTCCTATTTGTTCGGATGATATGTCCTCTCTTGGCAGATATATATCCCTCAACATATGGTTCTACATACCTCTTTAGGCCCAAGAGACATGTTCTTTACTACGAAAACCGTGAGTACAAACAATTCTTCATGCGTCTCTTTTCAAGATGTACCTGATTGTTATAATTTGTATTTCGATGACTCTCTAGTGTTTTGTAATAAAGTAGGATTTGGAAACACAAGTACTACACTATACATATTTGTGTATAGATCAGTTTTAGTTTCTCCAAATTCAATTCAGTAACCATGTATTACATCTGTCATCCTAGTTGCAGGTCTTTTTGTAATCATGTTTTAAGTGTACTTTGGAATCATATTAATGTAATAGTTTGGTTATTTAGGTTTATCATTCGAATAATTATAAGGATGTTGCGCGTAAGATGACAAGGAAACCTTTTATGCATCGTACTGAGAGGGCGGCCGATCTTCTTGGACTATTACATACGGATCTTTGTGGTCCACTTAGACATGTGTCAAAGATAAGGTGCTGGCTACTTCATAACTTTCACGAATGATTTCATTCGTTATTGTTTTGTTTGTTTACTTAAACATAAACATGAAGTCTTGGAAACATTCAAGGTGTTTAAGAATGAAGATTCAAATGATTAAAAACTACATTTGATTATACTAGTTTTATATAATCCAGTTTGCATGATGTGATAAGCATTTTAAGATGTTGATTGTGATAATTAGATAGTGATCTAATCTATTGTTCTTAAGACTCACGATCCTCGTCAAGATCACAAAATTATAAAAACAAGCTTTAAGTTCAATCAACCAATTCAATTTCAATGAGTTTGATTTGTGGTTCGTTTCACAAACTTGTTAACACCCATAACTATGACTCTTGTTAAATCAAACTACTTAAGAAATGGTCAATAAAAAAGGAAGCCGATCATAGACAAATTGGTTACAATCGATTGCTAGAAATCGCCCGTTCAACCTATGAAACTTTTAGCAACAAACCAAGTTTGATAAAACAATGAAATATAAACATAGATGGATCTTTGAACTAGTTTGAAATTGAATTAAAACATGTTATCATTGTTGGATTATGTCCACGTAAAATAATATATGTCTGGAATGTTTATTCGAGCCTACGGGGACGCACGCGTTAATATGTAAAACAATTAATAATAAATATATTAACTAAATGTAATATATTTAAGTGATAATGCTTAACGAGCGTTAATGTGACACTCCGTAAAAAAAATCTAAAACTCATAGCGGTAAAAACCATATTTATTTTACATTTGTAAAACGAAATCTACTTATATTATTTTTATGGAACCCTCTATACTCAAATGAATACCCATGACCAAATTCAAAAAGAAAATAATACAAGTAAGAACATCATCATGTAGATTTCTTACATGACTATCCTACCCATACTTATTCTTTCTCTTCTTTTCCAAATATTCACAAAGCTACGTCTCATCACCCGATTCAAATTGTAAAAAGATAAGAATAGTATATATTCTCAAATAGTGTTAGGAAGAAGTAATGATGGTAAATAGTATCAGGAAGTGTTACTATTGTGGTATTCTTCAATAGTAAGAGTGAATAATACCTCTTCACATGAAATTTGAAAGTCTCAGGAACCGAGCTAATACTACTTGTATAAATGAGATGCCATGCACTCTCCTTTCTAGCACTATTTATTCACAAAAACAAGTAGGAAGTAAGCACGGTTCAAGTTAGAGTTTTCGTTAGGTTCAAAGAGTTAAGGGACGTTGGCTTGTAGGTAGTGACTAAGGATAGATAGATGGTAAGTCTTGAAGTCTAGGGAACTAGTTATGCAAGGTGTATGGGTGTGGAGGAGGTTTGGTTATCAAAGGGGTGACAAGGAGGTGCTTGAAGACTCGGTGAGCAAGTGTGGTGA
Organism: Tanacetum coccineum; assembly: GCA_026074375.1. Lineage (NCBI taxonomy): Eukaryota > Viridiplantae > Streptophyta > Magnoliopsida > Asterales > Asteraceae > Tanacetum > Tanacetum coccineum. Next base: position 23,798 of record BQNB010001709.1, read on the forward strand.
TGGAGGTGCTTGTAAGGTGGTAGGGTGGCTGCTAGATGATATGGTGGTGAGGTCATGGAGGTGCTTGAGGTGTTTGCTTGGTTATAAATAGGTCAAAATGAAAGAAAAAAGGGTGTCGGGTTGGTTTTGTTTTCGGCTTAGGGTTTTAGATTAAAAACGTAGATTAGGGTTAGGATTAAGGATAGTTTAGGGTTTAGGATTAGTGTTAGGATTAAGGTTTAGGGTTTAGGATTAAGGTTTATGGTTTTGTTTAAATGAAATTAGGGTTTTAGGGTTTCGTTTAGGGTTTAAGGTTTTAAATTAAGGTTTTAGGATGACTTAGGGTTTAGATTTAGGGTTTAGAAGTTGTGAATTAAGTGTTTGTACCTTGTGCTAAAGTGGTAGTAAGAAACTAAAGTAATTTAAGAGGTAAAATGATCGAGTTTGGTTTTCTTGCATTATTGACTTGTACATTGGGCTTTAGAAAGTTGTAACTTGATTTAAGAGGGAAAAAATATTCAAATGTTATGCATTATACACTTGTATACATGCTTGAAGGTTTGCACATTCATTTTATATGTATACATTACATATAGTTAGGGTTTTGATATAAACGTTTAACGAATAAAGCTTATTTTGAAATAACGTTTTTAAAAGTACGTTAAATGGATAATGTACTTGGTAAAGATGATATTAAAATATAGACTTGACATATTAGGATATTTACATGATATAAACATAGATATAGATGGCATTGGTAGAGGTTGCGTGAGCTCATTAACTTTAGTTATGTAAACTAGGTTACATAATGGAATAAAGCGAAAATTTCCCTATAAAAAGGTGGTATATATAATAGATGGATATTACATTGATGAAAATTATAGGTTGTTATACTAGATATGGTGTTACGCAGTAAAGTTGTCCTTGATCTTCGTACTTGCTTAATATTTGTTACGGCGTAACCATATTTGTGTTGCGCCGTAACATTCTTCAAATATTTACACTTTGAGTCCTTTTTTTCTTGTTTCTTGTCACTTTCCTGCATTTCTCCTGAAAACTACAAAATGATAAAAAATATCTCGTTTTCGAATATTAGTGAAACATTTACAGATAAATTACGGGTATTTTGCTACTAAGAAGTATTAAATATTTGATGTTATCAGATATAGCTAGGGACGTTCTTTATGACATATGTAGGCTTGTCGTGATCTCTGCCAAGAAAGAAGCACCTGCGAACTTTTTGACTAACCCGTCAGACGGAAGATCCACACTCAGACCGGCTGACATTTTGGTTTTTGGATGGGTTGAAAGGAAACATGCATGCGTGGATCTGACCGGGGTTTCTCCGCTTGTGGGTTTGAGTAATCGGGGTTTTACAATGGGCCAAAAGCCGCCTTATGCAAAGTGACAAAACACGAGAAAACATGCATTGAAAATCAACACGTGTTTATTCCTTTCGCATTTGATACATTTTGTTTCCTTGCACCTAAGGTGGTGGTGCTACTCAATATAATTTAACGGGTTATGAACAACAATGTTATGACCCCTAAATCTACAAATGTTATTTTTCATAGGATTAGCTTTACAATTAAAAAAAAGACTAATGGTGTAGCTATTGGTCGTTTGTCTCCCACTACTATGTAAATAATATGTTATTATTTAAATAAAAGTAAATCCATGCGACTATAAATTCTTATTAAGAACCCACAAAATTCATCATACAAATATTGTATACTATACTAAAGATCAAAACAAAAACGACATTTTTTGTGCTTTTTAATGTCCTTTTGACATTGGGCTTATTTTAGCCTGCTTAGTGTCTGGCCCATTTTATTTTCTCTTTTAACCTCCGCTATAACTCGAGAAGCATCTTAGTATTTCTTCATAACATCAAAACCCCCAACTCAAAATACAATAACATCAAATTAGGTTAGATTAATTACATAACCAAATCAATTGTTTTACTGTGGTGAACATGATGCTGAAAACAATTTTAGTTTATCGATATTCATGTTCACCTTCAAGATGCGGGGGTCGGTGGCGGAGTATCGCCAACCGGTAAGTCAGAGGTAGTGAGTTGGATCTGGGTAGTCATTGGTTAATCATCACCCAAAACCATGGTAAAATATCATCAAATCATATATCATTATTTACATCAGTTTCTGATAAGTTTTATAAAATTATTTTCAGGAGCCAAAGAAAGAGAAGATACTAGTGAGAAGTTGTTGTTCACACGTCTAGGGAACGATAGAAAGGATGAACGCAACGATGGAAATGATAGACAAAGGGATGATATTCAGACACAAGGAAGAGGCCGAGGAAGATTCGCAGTCACTGTAGGCTCGAATCACTAACTACTAACATGCCGTTTAAAAAAAAAGAAAAAAAAAGAATGAAGATAGTTATGATAGAAGAAGAAGAGACCCTGGAGACCAAAACTACCATAAAAGAGACATTAGAGAGATAAAATGTTATAATTGTCATGAGTTTGGACATTATGCGAGAGATTGTACAAAACCAGACCGTAGAAGAGAAATATCAAACCTTGTGGAAGAAGATTTAGAACCAACATTATTGATGGTTACATCTCTAGAAGAAACCAGCTGAAAAGGAAGTTTTTGCATCAAGACATTAAGATTTTGTAGATTGGAAGAAAACAAAGATTTATAGATTAAATGAGAATCTGTTGGAAAGTTAATCCACAAATCTTTGTTGATTATTTGTCAAGTTAGAAAGTCTAGGTGTGTATTTTGTAATTTAGATTAGAAGTCTGTGTTTTTAGTGGTTTGGGCCAGCAGGCCAACAAACCCATTAGAAAAAAAACGATGTCAATTTTAGGTTTAGAAAAGTTGTGTCGTTTACTTTTATTGATAAAGGGACATGTCTGTTGGTTTTATCAGAACCATCACAACCCTTTGTAAAGTGTCGATTCAGCATGTATAAATAGGTAGGATTCTGTAACATTCAACATCAGAAAAAAGAAGGGGTAGGAACCTGTCAGAAGGAAGAGGAAGAAGGAGTTAAATTGGTTTTAAAAAAACCAAAATCAAGAGGATATGTCAGGAGACAAAGACGAAAACAACAGAGTTATCTATAAAGAAATCGCCACACAGTTATTTCAAGAGAAAAGTTCATTTGCATACCAGTTTCTCCTCACATACCAAAGGACAAATCTCCACCATGCATTTGAGTTTGATCTAATGGTGAGGATTAATCTAAGATTTAATTAGAGAAACCTATTTTCTTGTCAAGTATATAAGTAATTTTTTTTTCATTCATCTTTTCCACGCACTTACTTTTCCTCCCAGCCTCTTCCCTCCAAAAACAGTTACTCCCGATCTTCAACAACTGTTATTATAACTCAAATCACTTTATTTAATTCAACTATTTCATTTAAATCAATGATGTTTAATCAGATCAAATCAATTAAATTCAATTTATATAACTACAAACTCAATTAGAAGGTACTCCACTATTAATGTGACAGTGTATATTTATTGGATTTGATTATCTGTATATAAGTGTTTGATGAAATGCTTATTGTTAAAGTTTAGTTTTTTTGTTGTTGTAAAATGTTACTTTTTTATTAGGATAATTGGGGTTTTTTGCTGTTTTGGATTGAGCGGATCGGCTCAGGTTGTTGGTTTGAACACCCCTAGTGGTGTCACTCATTGTTGTTTCGGATTGAGTGGATCGACTCAGGTTGCGTTTTATTAGCACTTGGATCTGTTCGAATATAATGGAGTAGGATCTGAAATTGTGAATCTGTGGCTGTTTTTATACTTTAAAATATGTATCTGAGTTGGTAGTATAGGCCTTTTGGCAGCTATTCATGTATTAGAGTTAGACCTATTCATGTATTTGGTTCATACATGTTTCGGGACCTAGGCTCTCGTAAATTATGCGTTTTTAGATCAGTTGAGCAGACTGATATAACGGTCCTTTTTACTGCTATTGTATACGTGTCTGATCTTTTTATAACCATGCAGTTGTCTGTAAAGATGCCTTGCCTTTGTCTCAAGCAGTTTAAAGTAAATCTACCTGATGACAAATCCAAGATTGAGACCACTAAGACAAAAATCATTAATCTCATTGCCAAAACGACGACGTCGTTGAGGAGGAGGAGGAGGATATTGATGAAGATGTAGAGTATAGTGATGATGATAATGAAAGTGAGGATGAGGATACGCAAGTGGTGCCGTGGGCGTCGGATGACGTGGCGCCGCCGTGTGCTAGTGGTGGTTGTTCGACTAGTGAGAGTAGTGATTTTAGATATGGTGTTAAACGGTGTCGTTTTGATGATGATCATGATCGTATTGATTCTAAGGTTCGTTTTTTTATTCTAATGTTTGAATTTGTTTGTTTAATTGTAAATGAATGTGAATAAGTAGCTAAAGTTGCGACTCAGATTCTTTATTACGTTTCTCGCTCATAGTTAGCTTGTTACTGGATTGAATGCTAAAAGTAGTCAATATGTAGGAGAATAACAGAATATTTGATTAGCTTATATGTAATTGTAAATGATCGTGATTAATAAGAACTAAATATAGACGAGAAGCAAACTGATTCACTACTTAGTAAAGTTGATCGACATCTTTTGTAAATCTGGTCTAGTATGTGTAGTATTAAGACTTTAAAAGTATTTGAATTAGTGTTCTTGTAAAACGGATGACTCTTAGCCGGAGTTCTACGTAGGGATGCTGTCTCCTTACCTTCGGGTTTGCCCGAGGGTAGGGGTATGATATGTCTATCCTGTTCGGGATTGGGTGTTGTTGTTGTAAAATGGATGAGGGCGAGTCTTTGACTTACATGTATGCTGCGTAACTCAGGTATCCCCGTGTGACCGTGTCCATTTCAAAAACATGAGACCTCTTGTGAGGACATCAGGAAAACGTCATTATTTTTTCTGAATTAACGCAACATTGGATCAGCATAGAATTAAGAAGCTATTATCTGCAAGGAGCAAACTGATTCATTATTTTATGGTGCCAATTCACGTTCGTTGTGAATCTGATCAAATTTGTGAAATTGGAACTGAACCCGTTTATTTCTGACGTATATTTAGCTACTTACCAGATCCTAAGCCTCGAAATTAATGATGCTGAAAATGGTAGGATAATAATGGATTAGTGTAGAATTATGAGAATTGACTTAGTAGATGTATAAAAACAATGTATCAATTTTATATACTTTATCAGTAGATTGTTGTAGCTAATACTTGTAAATTGTAATTAATCATCAATTGAAATATGATGCAAGATGATACATCATGTGCTCGAGTGTTTGGATACGAGAAAGTTAGCGGAGTAAAGTTCTTGATTTTAACACTAATTCTTAAGTTATCAACTAGTGAATAATAAAACTCATATACAGCTTCATTGTGGCTACAAATGGGATCATAGCATTTTATTCACTCTTTGAAATAGTAGCTACTGTTTGGGAAATTTATCGAGGTTTCACATTTTTTCTAGAGTGTTCTCATGTCTGGTTCGATTTTGGTCATGATGAGGTTTAATTTTTATACGAGTTGGCCTTCATTTTATATGAAAAAAGTTTAGCATATGCAAACAAACACATGAAAATGACAACGTTGTTGTCGTACAGGTATTTACATACTGGCTGTTTTCGGCTGGATCAGCAGGGACTGAGACAACTAAAAGAAGGTGCCACATGTACGGGTAATAACGCGTTTTGCATCCAATCAGACATTGCATTGGCATTGGGATATGCTTGTTTTTTGTCATTGTTGATCTCATCTTTGCTTTCGGGATTTAGAGTTGTTTGTTTCATAATAAAGGGCATTGGCATACGCATGATACAACATAAATTGATATAATGTGGTCAATGACTTGTACCGTCTGGTTTTACCATGAACATTGATTCTATTTTTTAGCCAGAGAAGTTACTGATTATTTGGGAACCATTCATCACCAGTTTCACTTCACCATACAGGTATGGACATTTTTTACATGAGTGCAAGTGTAATTCGCGACCGCCCATACGGCCACTGCCTCGTCGCAGGCATCTCCAAATGCCCAAAGAAAGTCATCCGCGAGGACTCGGCTGAAAAGATAGCGAAAAAGTCCCGAGTGAAGGCTTTTATTAAGCTGGTGAACTATAACCATATCATGCCAACCAGGTACACTTTGGACGTTGATTTGAAAGATGTGGTGACTGCTGATATGCTCACGTCACGTGACAAGAAGGTGTCTGCTTGTAAGGAGACTAAGAAGAGGTTGGAGGAGAGGTTTAAGACTGGCAAGAACCGTTGGTTTTTTTCTAAGTTGAGGTTTTAAGTTTGTTGCTTATTGTCTTTTAAGGTTATGTTGAAGTACTTTTTGTATGTTATCTTTTGAATTTGTGTTGGAATCAGAATCAGAATGAATTTTAGAAGATTTAATGTTATGAATCCTATGTTTTGGGCTGTTGTTTAGCAATCTATGTTGCATTATTTGATTTATAAATTTGTCAGTATTATTAATTGTGGCATTGAGTAGAGTTGTTTGCGAATGTAGTCATATGCTGATGATTGAGGATAGGATTTAGTAGTTTACTTAGGATATTGTTAGTTTTAAAACTTAGGGGTTACTCGGGTTCGGGTCAATTTGGGTTCAGGTCAACCTGAATATGTGTAAAAAGTAAAAAAAAATCCTTTTGTGTACTCTTTTAAATACAAAATATATAAAATTTATATTATAAAAAAATAAAAAAATCCTTATTCGGGTCAATCGGGTCGACCCAAACCTGAGTTAGCCAAAAAATTTCAACTTGATACCCGACCCTATTTAGTATTCGGCAGGGCCGGCCCAAAGGGTGTGCAACAAGTGCAAATGCACAGGGCCCCTTAATATGTAGGGCCTCAAAATTGTCCAGCCCAATGATTATTTGTTATAAAAGAGCCACTCCATCACACTATCTTATCTTTTTCTGTTTTCACTTCTAAACGGATTTATTATTTACTATATCCCGTGACTTTCTCAAATATCCTTTTAACTATTCAATCTTTTTTTATTAGCAGTTTAATTATTCATATTTTAAAGCATATTCTAAGATTATGTCTTTAATCCATAATTACCTATCATCAATAACACTAATATGAGACATCAGTAACAAAAGAAACACAAAAATGTTATACTTTGATGCCTTTTAGTTTTAGACAATAACTAAGTTATGTCAAAACATATGAACATAGCCCTTTTATAAAAATGTTTATTGTATTAATACCACTTTTATAAATTAAATTATTCGTATTTAAGGGGCCACTTTTTAATCACAGCACAGGGCCACAAAAATGCATGAGACGGCCCTGGTATTCGGGCTACTCGGGTTGACCTGGATAACCCGAATAAAATTTTAGACCGACTCACCCGACCCGAATATGCTTCAAAATTTCAACGTGCGGCCGCTATCACCCTCGTTATATGATATGTCTAATATCACTTGTGATATTTCATAAACATACTTAATGTCTAATATCACTTGTGATATTTGTTATATGACATGTGTAATATCACTTGTGATATTTCATGAACATAGTTAATGTCTAATATCACTTGTAATATTTCAGAAACAAATAAGTATGCTTTTTAACCTTTAGTATCATCTGTGATATTTCATTGCTTTGTATATTTTTTTTATATATTATCACATATATGTTTTCTTATATTTTTATACTTTTCAAGTACAAGATGGTTTTTGTGTCTTTCACCGTAATAGACAAGCACAAGAAATGTTTTACTGTCAGTTAAGGGTTGCTTAAGAATGAAAATTTGCTCAAAAGTTTTGTGTTCTATTTGGAATTTTAAAGATGTAATGGCATGTTTTTCATTTCATACTTCCATTTTTTTAGATCATTAATGATTTTATAATTTGCTTTCTTGTTATACATTGCTATTTCAAATTCACAATTATTTATCACTTGTGATATTACACAGTAAAGAGAAACAAGTGTTAAGCCGCATGTAAATTAATTAAAAAGGTTAGGCGAAGCCAACAAAGCCGAAGGCTGATGTTGTTTTCAAACAATTTTAAAGTATTATCACATGTGATAAAAATGAAGTTAACAATTTGATAACAATTTAACACACCAGTGACATTGCATATGTGATAATCCACTAAGTGAATAAAGCAAGAAACATCTAATTTACAAACCGATTAACACATGGGCTATCACTTTAGTTTATTATCGCAACTGATAATACACTATGAACGTTTTTGATTGTTGACAATGATTACATGTTAAGAATTTCAAAAATAACCACAATTAGTGTTACATTATATTGCTTTATCACATGTGATATTAATTATATTTGGAATACCATAACTAATGTCACATTATATTGCTTCATCACATGAGATTTTATTATTATCTATTTATCACTAGTGATATTACAATGTCAGTGATAAGTGTTAAGCCACGGGTGAATCTTAGTTGATAAAGGTTATATTTATCACAGGTGATATTACAATCTCAGGGGAAATCAGTGTTAAGCCACGAGTGAATCTTAGTTAATAAAGGTTATATTTATCACCGATGATATTACAATCTCAAGGGTAATCAGTGTTAAGCCACATATGAATCTTAGTTAATAAAGGTTTCGAAGACGAATTTGACAAGTTTGAAGGCTGATGTTGTTTTCAAATAGTCTTAGATTATCACATGTGGTAAAGAAAGTTTATGTATATATCACTTGTAATATTATACCTAGTGGTTAGGGGTTTAGGGTTTAGGGTTTTTAGTATAGGGTTTAGTGGTTAAGGGTTTAGGGTTTTTGGTATAGATTTTAAAGTTTATGTATATAGCACTTGTGATATTATACCTAATGGTTAGGTGTTTAGGATTTTTGGTATAGGGTTTAGGGTTTTTGGTATAGATTTTAAAGTTTATGTATATGTCACTTGTGATATTATATCTAGTGGTTAGGTATTTAGGGTTTATGGTATAGGGTTTAATGGTTAGGGGTTTAGGATTTTTGGTATATATTTTAAAGTTAATGTAGGGTTTAGTGGTTAACGGTTTAGGGTTTTTGGTATAGGGTTTAGTGGTAAGGGTTTTAGGGTTTTTGGTATAGTATTTAGTGGTTAAGGGGTTAGGGTTTTTGGTATAGGGTTTAGTGTTAGGGATTTAGAGTTTTTGGTATACGGTTTAGTGGTTAGAGGTTTAGGGTTTTTGGTATAGGGTTTAGTGGTTAGGGGTTTAGGGTTTTTGGTATAGGGTTTAGTGGTTAGGGAGGAGGTTTAGGGTTTCTGGTATAAAGTTTAGCGGTTAGGTGTTTAGGATTTTGGTATAGGGTTTAGTGGTTAGATGTTTAGGGTTTTGGTATAGGGTTTAGTGGTTAGGGGTTTAGAGTTTTTGGTATAAAGTTTAGTGGTTAGGGGTTTAGGGTTTTTGGTATATGTTTTAAAGTTTATGTATACATCACTTGTGATATTATACCTAGTGGTTAGGGGTTTAGGGTTTTTGGTATAGGGTTTAGTGGTTAGGGGTTTAGGGTTTTCGGTATAGATTTTAAAGTTTATGTATATATATCACTTGTGATATTATACCTAGTGGTTAGGGGTTTAGGGTTTTTGGTATAGGGTTTAGTGGTTAGGGGTTTAGGGTTTTCGGTATAGATTTTAAAATCTATGTATATATCACTTGTGATATTATACCTAGTGGTTAGGGGTTTAGGGTTTTGGTATAGAGATTAGTTGTTAGGGGTTTAGGGTTTTTGGTATGGATTTTAAAGTTTATGTATATCACTCATGATATTATACCTAGTGGTTAGGGGTTTAGGGTTTTTGGTATAGGGTTTAGTGGTTTGGGAAGGGGATTTAGGGTTTATGGTATAGGGTTTAGCGGTTAGTGGTTTAGGGTTTTGGTATAGAGTTTACTGGTTAGCTATTTAGGGTTTTTGGTATAGGGTTTAGTGGTTAGGGGTTTAGGGTTTTTGGTATAGGTTTTAAAGTTTTATATATATTTAAACCTTGTGATTTATACCTAGTTGTTAGGGGTTTTGTTAAGTTTATTGGGTTTTTGTATTGAATTTTAAGTTAGTATTATGTTATATTAATCCACTTTTGATATTATACCTAGTAGGGAGGGGTTTAGGGTTTTTTGGTAATAGGGTTTTAATAGTTCAGGGGTTAGGGTTTTTTTTGGTATAATATTTTCAGGTTTAATGTATATATACTGGTGATAATTAGCCTAATGGTAGGCGTTTAGGGTTTTTGGTATAGGGTTTAGTGGTTAGGGATTTATGATTTTTGGTATAGATTTTAAAGTTTATGTATATATCACTTGTGATTTTATACCTAGCAGTTAGGGGTTTAGGGTTTTTGGTATAAGGTTTAGTGGTTAGGGGTTTAGGGTTTTTGGTATAGGGTTTAGTGGTTAGGGAAGGGGGTTCAAGGTTTTTGCTATAGGGTTTAGCGGTTAGTGGTTTAGGGTTTTGGTATAGTGTTTAGTTGTTTAGGGTTTTGGTATCGGGTTTTAGTGGTTATGGATAAGGTTTATTTATATAAACTAGAGATATTGCTAACCTACGTGGTTAGGTTTAGGGTTTTTGTTTATAGGGTTTAATGGTATGAGTGTTACTTTATTGATGTTATTTGGTATAATATCCAGTGATAGACAGTATGAAAACGGAAGAAAGAACGTTTGAAAACGTGCTGATGAAGAAAACAGACAAAACGTGCGAAAACAGACAAAAATTAACAGGAATGTGCGAAAACGGACAAAAAGGTAAAAAAAACAAACAAAAACGAAAGAAAACGAACTGAAACATATGAAAACGGATGGAAATGTCTAAAAACGAACGAAAACGTATAAAACAGAACGAAACATGCGAAACAAAAAGAATACTTGCGGAAAAAACATACGAAAACGGAAAAACTGTACGAAAACAGCGAAAAAATAAACAAACGCGAAAGCGGACTGAAAGCACGAAAGGGCAGACAGTAAACGGCGAACGCTGGCTTGAAAACGTTGCGAACGCTGGTCCGAAAACGCGGCGAACGTGGACGAAACGCGCGAACGCTGGCCGAAACGCATTGGACCATGGTTGAAAAATGCTGCGAACCTTGGCCGAAAGAGCAAAGGTGGCCCGAAACGCGCGTAGTGCTGGCCGAATAACGCCTTGCAGGACGATGGCCGAAACGCTATCGGGAAAAAGCTAACCAGGAACACGCGACGCTGTGTCGAAACGCTCAAACGCTGCCGCGAAACGCTCGAACGATGGCGAATCGCTTGAGAACGATGGCCGAATAACGCAGTGAAAGCTCGACGAAAAGCGTGAAAGCTCGCCGAAACAAGCGAAACCGCTGACCGAAACGCTACGCAGTGAACGGTGGCGTAACACAGTACGCTGACTGAAACGCGCAAAGTTGGCCGAAACGCAGCGAACGTTTGCCGAAACGCGCAAGCTGGCGAAAGACACGCGAACGCTAGCCAAAACGCGGGAAAGATTGACCGAAAATGAGCGAAAGCTGGCCGAAAGCTCGATAGTGGCCGAAACGCGCAAAAGCTGGCCAAATCGCTTGAAAGCTGCGTAAACCAGCGAAATGCTGCTGTAAACGCGCGATAAAGCTGGCGTAAAAGCGCGCAAGCTGAAGAAAAAAGCACGAAGTGACGAAAACTCGCGGAAGTGACGAAAAACGCGCAAAAGCCAGCGATAATGCTGAATGCCGGCGATATAAACGCTCGAATGCCGGCTGAAGGAACGCCGAAAGGCTCGCGAAAACGCCGAAAGGCCGACCGAAAAACGCGCAATTGCGTACAAAAGCGTAAGTATGAAAAGTCCAAACGGACAGAAAACGTGGGGTTGGTGAAAACGTGAAAGAAACGTGGGAAAGTGAACGAAAAAGAGAAAAAGTGTTGAAAACGACGAAAGAATTGTGCGGAAACGGACGAAAACTTGCGAAACGTAAGAAATCAGTGCGAGAACATAAGAAAACGTACTTTGTGCAACGTCTAAAAGTCAGAAACGTCAAAACGTGCGAAAACAAACAAAAACACGCGAAAGCGTACGAAAACGTGCGAAAGCGGACGAAAACGCATGAAAACGTATAAGAACGTAAAAAACGTACAAAAACGTAAAAAACGTAAAAAATGTACAAAAACATAAAAAAACGTACAAAAGTAAAAACGTAAATAAAATACAAAATGTCAAAAATGTTAATTAATGCTATTTGGGCAAGATTTGTCAACTCTACAAATAATGAGAGAGTGGTTAGTGAGAGTTTTAGTAAATTTACAATTTTGGTCCCTCCATGTTTTTTTTAATTTTAAATCTTGTCTTTTTAATCTAATAAAATAGATGGTCTAGATTTGTCCCTTGGTATGTAGGAAGAAATTAGTATGCAAAATAACTCACCTCTTTTAGTATTTGCCTTCATCTATAAACGAGTCATGAAACATGTTAAATGAGTTATGCAGGTTTAAGTTAAAATTAAACGTTCTACGTTCTAGCATGATTAATAATCATGTCGTGTTTCAATCAAAGGTATACTTACTAGTCATTCACCAATCCGAACACAATTATCAATGTGACGTTCGTTATGTCCCCTCCGAACGTGTATGACAAAATCAAAGTTTTACGTTGTCTACCGAAATAACCCATCTCAGTATGATAGCTTATTATAGTTTGAGCTTTTAGAATAAGTTAGCTTACATAATAAGCTTTATTTGTCACACAAAATTTTCAAAGCATTTATAAGCTATAAGTATGAGCTCATTGAAATGCAATTTTTATAACGAGTGGAGTTTATAGTTAGTTAACTTCATTGGTTACCATCGAAAAATATAATAAAAACTTAAAATATATAAAAATTAAATTTGATATTTTTATGTCACTTTTAGGTTGAGCTTTGACTAAGTCTACAAATAACTCTATGAGATATGTTTAGCACAAAAGATAATAAGAGATTATGTTTATTTTTTGAAAAAAATAAGTTAACTAAAACATAAGTTTTGTTTAGCAGGCATAATTTATAATAGGTTTCTGAAAAACAAATCTTTCATAATCTTTTAAAATCAAATTATACTCCATATAGTTGATAAAAATAATTTATAATAAATTTTTATAGGTTTTTTAGGTATATGTGGGGTTACATTGCTTCCTTCTCACATATATGAGTGGTTTCCTGTCAACCTATTCCATATCCACACAAATCCAGGTTTCTTTTCAACTTTTAAAATTTTGTGTTGAAGTACTGATTATGTGATCAGTTAGTTTTAATCAAATAAGTTGTAAATATTTTGTTGTTCATGTTTTAGTGCGTAGGTCACACTTAGATGGTGATAATTTATATTGCATGTGACGATTCTCTTAGTCAAGTTAGTTTTATTAACTATTACTTACACTAGTTTTAAATTGTGGCAAATATAAGTCTGATTTTTTGGTAGGTGTGTTCTTATATACATTTTTACAACACCTTACACTTTTTTCTTTTCAACCATGAAACTTGCTGAAATTATACACTAAGTTAACTGAGAGAGTAAATTGTCCGAAGGTTACCAAGAATTAGAAATGAAAGGTAATCCACTCTTATAAGTACATATGATTTAAAAAGAAAAGTTATTTTGATGATAAGCTATTCTTTTAAATAAAATACTTAGGATATTTTATGTATCGAGAATACACTTTGGTTAAATTTTGAACCGCTTTTGTTTTACCTTTTTGACCTGTTAAAAGGTAAAATATAACCCGAAGTAGATCCATCTTTAAGATATGCAATAAGTAATTTTACAAATATGGTCGTTGTGGTTTGAGTTAGAGTGATAGTTTCATGTCACCCAACCCTTGCAAAACCAAGGAGACTTGGTGCATCATGTCATTCTTTTTTACTATGCATCAAATGTAACAGTCTTGAACAATATATAACTTTTGGATCTTACCGATCAGATAAATTCATTTATGTGCAGAAACCAGCAGTCATGCAACTCATGCTCCAGCAGGTCAACATTACGGAGCACCCCAGGTGTAACATTCCGTATTTTCAGGTCATTTACGACGTCAAATATTTTACTAATTATTTTTTTTCTAATACGCGTTTACTTTTAATTTTAATAGTTAAGTTAAATCGCGTCCCACATACCCACCTAACTCAGATGCTTATCCACCGTTTGCATACCCACCTCAGTCGGCTTATCATCCTCAACCATATCCACCAAATTCAGCTTATCCTCCTAAACCATATGGATCCCAATATCCTCATGGTAAGTCCTTATTTGTTTGCCATTCTTGTGCTTTTTTTCCTTCAGGTGGTAGTTTTGACCCGTTCTTGATAAAACGAGTTGATTTGGTTTACTTTGTCAATAATGGGTAATTTTAAAGAAGTTAGGGGGTATTCTGTACTTTTACTGCGTTTCTAAAGTCAAGTCAGATATAAATGGATCATTATACTGATTATTTAGGGGGTGTTTGACAATATGTTCTATGTGATCATGCATAGACGGGCCTTAAGAAGGGCTAGGGAGGGCCCTGGACACCCCAAAAATCACAACAAGATATAAATCTTTCTCTTCATTTTCCAAATGGGTGTTTAATTTTATGTGCATAATTCTATAATCTTTGTTAAACTTGCTATTGATATTGTGAAAACTTGCTCATTGATATTGCTGATTAAAGGCATTAAAAGTAGTTAACTTTTGGTTGTATAATCAAACCGACTTATGTTTTATAAAGAACTATATCCACACTTCAAGCTATTTCGGCCCTACCAAGAAAAATCTTCAAGTTTCGTCAATGCGATCATGGTACCCTATATATGTATGGTGTGTTTGGTACCAATGCCTACCATACGGGACCGTTGAACTCATTATTGCAAAGCCTGAAGGTATTCATTGCACTGTGGTCGTGGCAAAATGGACTGGTCGGTGTTGGCCCTAAACACTTTTTGTCTGTTTATAATATCCCTTAATGTTTGTATGACAACATTCCTCTATGTCATTTTTGCTAATATTTACGTATTAATTTTTTATGTAGAGTTACGATACAATGGCTTGAGTTGGGTGTTCCTTCAAGTTAGAGAATTATCTTGGTTGCAACGTCACCCGTTGAAGCATATATGCCTTTATCTTGGGGCATTCGTCTGAGAATTGCTATTGGAATAACCCGAGCTTTGAAGTAAGTATTTCGTGTCTGCCAAAAAAAATTGGTATGAGAGTAAACATGTATATATTTTTTAATAATTTTCTAATTTTGGTTACATTAATATAATGTTTTCACCTGCACTCCACATGTGTGCCTGCTTTGGCGCACAGAAATTTGAAAGCAGCTAATGTTTTACTTGACGAAGATTTAACTCCTCACATATGTGACTGCCGCTTAGCTGTTTTGAAGCCCCTGACTATCAATAGTGCTAGAGTTGAGGTAATAATTTACATAGTTGACTATTTTTTACGTTTACTTATTTTCATGATCCACCAGTGTTGCAACAAACATTAGCTTCGGTTTATAAAATTGTCTTTGAATTATGTTTGAATAGAGAATAAACCTGAGTATGATTTTGTTTACAAATATAATGTATCAATAAATCCGTATAATGATGATTTAGGCGTCTAAAGCGGACAATGCTTGGATCGTTCGTGAATACATCCAACCGGTATCTGGTAACCAAAGGGATGACATATATGCCTTTGAAGTGCTGGTTTTGGAACTATTAACTGGAAAATAGTCTTCTGATAGGTAATTATGTAATTATGTCATATTTGATATTTCATTTCTTTAATCTTACCTTATTTGTTTAACAGTCTGGAACCAAAAGAAGAGAACTCCTTAGTGAATTGGGCTTCTTCATGGCTTCATGACAATGAGTCATTGGATGAGATGGTTTTTAGCAACTCTCACGCCTTGTGGTTTTTAGCAGCTATACATAGAAATGATCAGCTATCATGTTTTTTGGCAGTATAAGGGGTGTTTGGATGTACGTTGGACTTCACGACAAGTTATCAAGTTAATAAAGACAGACGAGAATTGTCTTTCGCCATTATTTGACCTCTAAACACAAAAGGATCCGAAAAATTTTTTATAACATATTTAAATCAATTGATATCCAAAATGTCAAATGATTTGAAATTTTTGATAAGGGGAGAAAATGTGATTAAAATATGTAATGTGATCATATTACTCAAGTGTATTCTCCACCAACATGTGCTAAACAGTTTCGAATACCGATGCACATGTTGAGGGGGAGCATTTCTAAAAAGCAAAAACAATCGGGTACTAAACACTTTGATAGTTTTATCATAAGTACCTGATTGAGTTTTTCAACAGTGATTTTATGGCAAGGTGAACTGTACCAAAAGACTGACCATGTATTTACTGTTATCGAAGTTATAAGGATGGTAAGGTTAGGTACTCGTTCCCATGATCCTGCCAGAACCGGAGGGATCTACCCAGGGACTATCCACTAGTTAGTGTAGAAGTCCTTAGGTATGATAAAAAGGAGTAAATGTGAGGAAAAGGGAATAGTGCCGACTGAGATGGAGCTAGTACTTGAATAAACCCAACAAGGTTCTAGTCATGAAATCTTGGTAAGCACTAAAGGGGTTGAAGAATGAAAAAGAATTGTACGGATAAAGGGTGTAAAGAAAGAAGCCCTCCATACACTTAGGCAGAAACCGGGTCAATACATATGCTGTCAAAATCACTAAAATGATTGCTGACATTGAAGTGACATCATGGACCCAGTGATGCAATGCACAACCCTCCCAAGCCACTCAGAATCTCTCAAAAGATTTCTGTTTCATTTCTCACGGAGACTAAACATGTAATCTACTGACTCACTCACTCCGAGTAAGTCGGTATTGAAAAGGTGGCAGTCAGCTCCAGCCTCCGATCACTAAAATCAAAACGCACTTTTGAGTCTAGAGCCAAGAGATCATCAATTAATCTCGTTAGGACAATTCCAATTTACTTGTTATTCACACACTGTGATTACAAGTTTTATCATAAGAGTCCTACGCATTATCCTTGTGATTTTGCCAGAACATCCGAGTGATACGTAAGTATTCACAGTGAAGATGGAAATCCTGCTTGAGCCAACTTCAAACAAGCTCATGGTAGGTGACTTGTGAGATCCTTAATGGATCAAACTTGTGAAAACTGGAAAACAACAACGGTGCGATTCTACATGAATCAAACTTGTTCCAGTATACGAATTGACGGTTATTGGACTTTGGAAAACAAATAAAACTTTCGATGTGTTACAAAACTCTTTTGCAAAGTATCGCATCGATTGTTTTTACAAACCAATTTTCTCTTTATTGCTAACTGTTTTATTACAGGAACATTTAAAGATGGAGATGGAGATACCGTGTTCCAACAAAATCAAGTTCATAACCGCGTGCTCATTCTCAAACGACTCATTCGAAGATATCATGAAAGCTCAAGTATCTGTTATTAAAGCTTCCGCAACTCTGAATATTCAAGCTTTCAAGATCAAGAAAAGTGTGAGCATATCATTCCGAATGACACAAGTTCACAAGATGGCAAAAGATCACATGATGATGATTAAAGATTATGATTGGATGATGATCTCAAAGAAGCTCAAAGATCACATACAAGTCAAGCTAAAGCCTAAAAGTCTAAAGTTCACTGCTTCAGATTCACAAGATACAGATCAATGAAATCAAGCGTTTACGAGCTATACATAAGATCAATCTGAAGATTGAAGATCTTAAGTTTAGTATTTTCAGGGGTGACCTCCCTTAGGGGGAGATTGTTAGATATTAGAAAAAGACTCGGTCACCCCATGTATTTTACTGTTCAATATAGCTTGTAGTTTAATAGGTAAACGTATGACTTTCGGTATTGAACCGGGTACTAATACCCGGTGTATTGCAAGAACTATAAATTCCTCTTCCAACTTTGGAAGAGGTAAGCATCTAGTCATTTTACACACACTCTTAAGTGTGTTTTTATTAGTTTCTCTCTCAACAATTCTCTCTCTAACTTTCTCTCTCTAGATCTCTCTAGATCTATACATGTTTGTGTGAATTAGGGAACCTATAATTGGCATCAGAGCTACGTGTGGATTTGTGGTTGATTCTAGTGGTTAAACTAGATCAAATTCGTCTTTATTTTTGAAGAAAATAAGCCTACGGCTCAAAGCTTATTTTGAGCTTATTTGTTGGTTAATCTTGGAGTTTTTCGTGTTATACATGTTAAACAAGATGTATTGTTGCCATTCCAAGTGAAACTCAAGCCTCAAGTTCGATTTATAAGCTTATTAAGGTTTGTGTTCTTCGTGGAGGTTTGCTTCTTTCTTGATGATCCGCGAAGAAATAGATGTTATGGAATGATTAGGCTTATAAGGTTTGCTTAGTATTTGATATTTTAGCTTTGTTTCGTGGTTAATAAGCATATTTGGGCTTATTTTGGCTAGATTCGAATGTATGTTCTTGATGGAGGTTTGAATATTAAATGTTATTCTTGCCGGCGGTTTGACAAAAGATAGGGACAAGATCCGGATTTTTAGGAAAAGGTAGCCGGCGAGTTGACCAGGTCAAAGGCGATTTGCTTATTTTCTTGCCGGCGAGTTGCTTATCACGGCGAGTTGCTTATCACGGCGAGTTGCTTATCAAGGCGAGTTGCTAAACGGCGAGTTGCTAAACGGCGAGTTGCTAAACGGCGAGTTGCTAAACAGCGAGTTACCAAACAGCGATTTGAGTATTTTATTAGGGCAGCGAGTTGTCAAAAGAAGCAGCGGTTTGATTATTCTATTACACGGCGGTTTGCTTACACTAGCAGCGGTTTGATTAAAAAAAAAGTACTTTTGGCGGGAAAAGTTAAGAAAAAATTAATTTTTCCTATAGCCTTTTTAGCTCATTTTTACACCAAATTTAAATTTTGGTAATAGGGTAAAAAATTTGTTAAAAAATTCAAATTATTTTTGGCGGGAAAAATTAAGAAAAAATTAATTTTTCAATAGCTTTTTTAGCTAATTTTTACACAAAATTTAAATTTTGGTAATAGGGTAAATTTTGTGTTTTGGTCAAAATTCAAATATTTTAGGGCCAAATAACAAACCGTCAACCTAAACAGGACTTAAACTGCATTAATCAAACAACAAACCTACCTTAACATCAAACGATTATTCATTCATGGTTTTCTATTGATTTTGTAAAATCCCGTTAATCTTTTATCGGTTTTAATCATAGACTTGTAAAATCCCGTGAACGTTAATTGCATTTAAAACCACAACATCAATCACATTATCTACTTAAGATCCTTAATTTTATTTAACACATCGAATTTCAATGGAATATTCAAATTCTGATTCAAAAGAGAGAGAGCTTCAACTGACGCAACGACTCGCAAAACAAAGGCACTCCATCTGCATGACATGGTTTGAACAACTCGAGACACATCTTCATGATCTCTATCTCCTTAATTCGCCTTATGCTGTTGATGCATTTAAACCAGCATTTCGCTCATTCTTTGGTGAAGAGCATCAGACTTTCAAATTGAAGATGTTTCATAATCTGGATCAGTTAAGGCTACAACTTGAAAGAGAGAATCTTCATGGGGTTAATGCAAAGACTTGTCTTCAAGCACTCAGAACACAGTTCAAGGAATTTCTTGCCTCAAAAGGGGTAAATGCAACGGATCTTCTGAATCAAGGTTGGCAACAAGACTTCAAATACTTCACGCGCTGTGAACCTAGTGCGTACAGACGTGAGTTACTCTAGAACCTGGATACACTTGAAGCGGTCATTCATAGAGTTGTAAATACATATGGTGTATTATGCATGAAAGAAAATGAACTTAATGCACTAAAGGAGAATGGAAGTCAGATGCATGATGAAATACTTCATGAGCATCAAATTAAGTCAAGTGTCAAGATGCAGTCTTAAGATATTCAGATTCAAACCAGTTGATAAGTTTTTGATAAAAGCTTGATTATATCAAAAGGCAGTTTTGATAGAGCCTTGAAAACAACGATGGTATTTCAGCAAACCAAGATTGAAACTCATTATGCAAAGGCAAGAGAAAAGGTCAATATGCGTAAATCAGTTGATGCTTGGGTTGAGATGTCACAGAAGCAGTTGGGACAAAAGCCCGACAAGGCATAATACAAAGTAGCAATTCAGGAGTTATACCACACAAGCTGTGGGAAGCAGCTAATATCAGACCAGTAAATGACGAAGAAGGCCATTTGCTGAGGAATAATTGACTGCTCTACATAATATCATTGCTAAGAACAACAGCATACTTGAGCAATCTGAACCCAGTTATGACCATCACATCTGTTGGAAACATTGAAAGCAATACACTCCACATCGACAAATATGTTGTCCATAGGGAGGAGAGATTGTTTTTTTTTTATAATTTTAATCTTTTTAATATGTATTGACACCCCCACAGACCGACCAGACCACCAACCAGCCCAGATGCTTTGCTTGACCGAGGATGCTTTGCTTAAAACCTGAGCTTCTCTCAAAAACGAAAGATATGGTAGATTAAGGAAATTTTACAATGAACTTTCAAAACGATTTATTAAACAACTGGAAAAACATTTATTTCACTTGAAATACAAAATCAATAAAAGGAAGAAAGTTTTCAAAGTACCATAACCATGTAAGAATCAGAATTTCCTGAATTTCCTGAATTTGTTTGTGATTAAATGATTTGAAAGCTCAGCTACTGGCCAAAAACCCACACTAATTTGCATCTTGAAGAAAACAAATTAAAAGTGTGAAGGAAACAAAGTAAGGAAGCCCACATTTATAAAAATGGAATATCGAAGTGATTGAAACGATTAACAATTCGAATTAGAAAACACCGTGTGGGCTAAATAAAGCAGCAAAAGAGCAACGCATAAAGAAAATGGAGCATTGAAACATACTTACAAAAAGAACTTTTTAGATTCAATTTAAAAAGACTAAAGTTCCGAAGTAAAGACAACAGTGGAATCTTTACTTTCTCAAATTTAAATCAAAAGTCCTGTCGAAAATTGCTGATTTAAAAGCTATAAGCTACGAACTCACTTCAGGAAAAGGTTTTTGCGAAATGCGGCATTAAAAAATGAACTTAGCAAAGATAAAATGTGAAATATCGTGGAAACTAAGTTGCCAAAGCATCAATCGTGGGGAAACCGCCCTTACAACCAACTAGAAACCATTTAGTATTAGACAACCAAATGCCTTTACGTCTGAACGCCTAGAATTTCAAGACAAGGTTTGCTCCCAAGTTGATGAGAAAAATGATTTGTCAAAAAATTCACTCTCAAATATTTGCCTAAAGTTTAGAGAATCTGCTGCTGCAACACCTCAATCAGGTGAATGCACCTAACTACACTAGGGAATATCATAAAGAATCGTCTGTATCTAATGATAAGGTTCATGCGTACTTCTAGAGGAATGCTATGAAAATAACACAAAACAAAAAAACCAAGGATTCCTAGTCAAATAAATAGGATATTGACTCTACTTAGATGCACCACTGCACATCCTAAAGCTTGTACACCAAAACCATAGAAACATATAGAGGAATTTCTCCCTGTATCTAAGTGTAGTGGATGGAATGTCAATGTGAGCCTGGCCTCTAGTTATATCACTCTAGAATAACTAGTTTCTCTTCTTGACTCCAAACAATTGGATTGTTCGATTTGTCATAAAAATATCTTTAATACAAATCATAGATGAATGTATAACAAAGGATCCAAAATAAGGTGATTCTCGTGCTAAAGTTCAGTCCCTCCCCCAAGATCAGAAACAACCAATCTCGTTTGAACAAAGAACCACACTCATAAAACCTGTTCATCAGAAAGGTATAGGACAAAGGTTTTCTCTCAATAAGTCTTCCGCTGTGCATGAGAAACCAAACACTCTTAGATCTTGTCTTAGGTGGAAACCGACGGGTAGAATTTTCAAGACTGTTGGTCTTAGGTGGATACCTACTGGAAATATGTTCCCCAATAACACAACCAAAGTTGACAGTGAACCTCCAAAAATGGCTCAAAATGATGATATTCACAACCCATAATAAATGCAATCAAACTCTTAATTTAGTGCATGAACATCTAACTCAGTGCAGTTACATCTGTCAATCCTTAAAGGAAAGACTCGAGTTTGTTACCAAAAATACTTATATCTCATACATTAGGAGTTCAAGGAAATTCAAATCTGATGAACATGCTTCAAATGAAAGTCGAACACAACAGATCAAGCCACTCGGTCTTCTTTGTCAGAAGAATGTTTGGACATAACATTTTAGGCCTTCGTTCTTCAATCATGATGACGCTATGATCACAGGAACAGCATTATCAAGTCCTCGGTGCACGATGTCTCATTAAGTCTGTTCACAACAGGATCATGCCGGGGGATCGGTGTTCTTGCGGCGTCTTGTGAGAGCGTTGTGTGTGAACAGAAACGTTCGAAACCTCGTTTACCATTAATGACAAATGTGCGTCTGTGTGGCATCACTCTTCAATGCCCATTTTCCTTAAGTAAAGAACGGTGTACGGCCTATACAGAGAAAAGGAAAGTGGTACGTGTTCAGTGCCTTTATCCTGACAACGATAGAGAGAAATCTTTCGTGACAAGAGCTACAAAAACAAAACATTCAAGTTTTTGAGCTCATGGTTATTTGGGGCATGGTAACAATTGTTACGGCATTTGGAACCCCCCCATCGTCAAGATTAAAAAGTGTCTAACACATACATGTACGTGTTAGTGCATTTATCCTTAATAACGAAAAGAGAAATCTTTTCGGTCTTGAGCTACTTTCGAAACACTCAATGTTTGTTAGCTCAAGTCGATGGCTTTCGTATTCTGTTGTACGAAACCAGTTTTTCAAAGAAAAGGAGAGTGGCAAGATTGGAGCAAGAGATGTCTGAAGTCAAGAAGACTGATCACTCTGCTGATGTTTTGGCTTCAATCAAATCCCAAGTTCCTACGGTTGTTGATAAATATCTAGGAACAAAACTTGATGATGCTCTCCTTAAGATTCTTGAACGACACACTGCAGATTTAATCGAGAAATACTCTGCGCTGCCTGGCCCAGAGTCCATCAAGAATCTAGAATCTAAAAAGAGTCCAAAGGAGATTATCAGAATCAAAAGGGAACAAGGTGAGGAGAAACAGGATTCAACTTACTCCATCAGGTCAACAGACAAGGTGGCTCTTGAAGAATTTGATCTAAAGAGTGCTCTCTTCAAACACATGAATAAGAACAAGACTGCAAACAGAAATCCTGCCAACTACCATCTATACCATGCTCTTATGGAAGCTTTAATAGCAGATGAAGATGCCATAGATAAGGAAGTTACAGTCAAGGTTAAAGACCACAAGAGAAAGCATGATAGTGATGATGAAGAAGACGACGATGATGATGAAGGCCCTTCAGCTGGATCAAACCAGGGTAAGTCAACAAAAAGAAGAAGTTCTGCAAAGCTGATTTAGAAGATGTGGACAGTGAACATTTTGACAGAGATGATAATACTGGGGATGATAATGAGGAAACTAAGCCTGATCCTGAAGAAATATATAAGTAAGAGATGAACCAGGAAAAACTACTATGGAAACCGAAGTTGAATCCATGGTCACTGTTCCTATCCAACAAGTTTTTTCATATGTTCCTTTACTGATACTTCAGTCATCGATCTCTCATCTCCTAAACCAGTATCTCCTCCCTGTCAAGAATCATTCATTACAACTTTCACCACCAACATCCGCACTACAGCAGAGCAGTTCAGTTCTTGAAATGGTCAAGTCACGGCTCCTGTGCAAATCAGTTCAAGACCTGCGCCTTATTTGATGACTCCTGGATACATCAGTACAGGACTCGTTCAAATCACATTTCTCCAAACACATATTCCACCATTCCAAGAAAGACTATAGATACTGTATGTAACCATTGTTAATGATACTAATAATTTCCACCACGAACTGTTTCCACATTCGGTAGCTAATGATGCTTCCAAGAGCTGTTGGTCCAGTTAGGTTCACCTTCTACAAGCTACCATGAATCAAGATTGAACAATCTACTAGTACTCACCAACAAATAAGGAAATTCAATCTCAAGTCACTCATCAAAGGTGAATTGAAGAATACAAGATCATGGTCTCATCAAAATGCATAATTTAAAATGAACCTTCTCCTTCATAATATTCCCTTCAAACTCTATGTTTTTGAAGAAACTAATTGCCAAGTGGGGTAATTCATTAAAGTTTGCATCATCTTATTCCATGTTATATACTATCACTAAGTAGACAAGAGATCACTCATTGAGATGTTTATTTGGCGATCCTTCACACCAATTTCAACATAAAGTCAACACTAGGAACATGCCATTTGGAGCTACATGACTCCCCCCTGCAAAATGAAAATCCAACTCCATTCGTGCGAAACGTTATGGTTTGAGATCTGACTATCTCAAGATATTCTATGGTATCTGAACAATTTGTTAAGACCCGAGCCTCAATTCATGGCTCCTGATCATAGCACTTCAGGACCCTTGCTTCATGAAATTGATGTCTAACACAACTATTCAGGTTTTTCCTCTCTCCACAACGACAAGAGATGTCTATTAAAAATGTCTCTTCAGGCCTCGTTCCTCAAGGACAAAAGGTTTCAGATTATGACAACTCTGACCCCGTGCCCCCAAGACAAAATGTTGTTCCTACAGCAGAGAAGATAGATTCGTCACAACAAGGGTTGGAATTTCTCTTCAGTCCTTTACTTGAAGAATATTACAATCCAACACACGGTCAAGCTGAGGAAAACAATAATAATCAAGCACCGAATGCATCGTTTTAAGAAGATGAATTTATCAATCCTTTGTGTATCACGCTACAGAAATTGGTGAGTCTTCCTCACGCAAACCTGATAATACCGATGTGCATTCATTTCACCTACAAAGTCCATTATTACCGATGGACCAGAGATCATCATTATAACAATTCGAGGAAATCCACCATGCCAAGTTCAAACAAACGCAGCTTGCCGCAGATCCTGAAATGTGTATGTTCGCACTCACGGTTAGTGTTTTTGAAAGAAGAACATTTAGGAGGCATGGCTGATTCTGCATTGGATCAAAGCAATGCAGATGAACTTCATAGTTTGACAGACAAAACGTCTGGGGAAACACGTCGACAACCTTTTGGCAAGATGGTTATTAACTAAAGGGTTTATGGAAGACAAAAATGATGAAATCAGTCTGTAATTCGCAACAAAGCACGTCGTTGTTGCTAAAGGTTAGCTCCGGAAGAGGTAATTGATTTTGAAGAATCATTTTGCTCCAGTTGCTCCGCTTGGAAGCAGTTCAGGATTTTTGTTGCCTACGCAGCACACAAGTCTTTTCTAATCTACAGATGGACGGAAAAACCACATTTTTAATGGACCACTGAAGGAAGAGGATTACGTTGCGCAGCCGGAAGGAGCGTGATCCCAGATCATCCCAAAAAAGTCTACCTTCTAAGGAAAGATTTATATGGATAAAAAGCAACTCCAAGAGCCTGGTATGATGAATATCAAACTTCCTGATTCCAAAGGTTTTTCTAAAAGTACAATTGACTCAACTTATTCAAGATAAAATACGGGAGGATATCACCTTGTGCGATTACGTTGATGACATAATTTTAGTCTACAAACCCTAAATATTCAAAAAGATATGAAAAGTTTAATGCACAGTAGATTTGAAATTTCCTTAATGGGAGATGAAATTTCTTTTTATGGGACTTCCGATCCACCAGTCCCAAAAGGTATTTTTATCAGTCAAGGCCAAGGTACGCTTTAGAAATATCTGAAAATTCATAATATGACAAATTCACTCCATTTGTACACCATTGGCTACAAACCCAAATCTAGATGTAGATTTGAGTGGAGAACCCGTAGACCAAACTAGATTATCGTTATAAATCGGTCATCATTACTTGACATCTAAGTAGACCAGACTAAGTGCACAAGTATGCTATTGTGCACGTTACAAGCACGACCAACTCAAAAGCACCTCCAGGTGGTAAAAGAATCTTTAAATACTAAAAGGGTACCATTAAACAGTGGTACACTGGTAATCCAAAGGATTCAGGCTTTGAACTAACATGCATTTTCAGACCGCATATCAATGCCGGAAGCCTTGATACTCGAAAAAGCACTTCTGGAGGGATTACAGTTCCATGGTGATAAACATTAAGCTGGAGTTTCAAAGAAACAAAACTGCACTAACACTGGTCTTCAAGCAAGAGACAAGTAACGTTACTTATCTGCAAGTTGTGCCTCAATATAAATTTAAAGAGGACACGGCTTAAAGATTAAGGGCTTCACAACCAACAGAAATAACTGTTGTACTACATTTCTCATTCAGCCATAGCAATCTCATGCAAAGCCGTACAACACTCTCATACAAAGCAACATCCAACCGTACACTTCATAAATGAACAGGTTGAAAATGATATTATTAATTTATTGATGTCAGAACTGAATACCAATTTAGCGATTAAATTTAGTGAAAGCCCTTCCAGAGGATTGGTTATTGTATCTTGACAAAAGGAATGGTAAGAGATGTATGACTCCAGCAGAACTAGAGGATCTGGACAAATAAACTGCTTGATATTACCATCAAACATGGCTTAGGTTACTTTCTGAGCAATAACCCGGGCCTCATCGTAAAGGAAAATACACGTCTCAGTGCATTTTTCCTTAGCAAACGAAAAGAGAAGTCTTTTCGGTATGTGTGCTACTCGTAACAAAACATTCAAAGTTTTTTGAGCTCATGACAATGCTTGCATTATTTCTGACTGCAACCCGCCTTTTCAAATTCTGAGGAACGCATGTCATCGAAAAGACAGTTGGTTCCTAACAACGGTAAATTAATTTTTTCCCCGGGCATGGATTATTTCATATCCATGTTCTCATTAAGGAATAGAGTGTACGTTTCAGTGATTTTATTTGTCAAAATAAGAGAAAACTTATTTCTAATTGGGAAAAAGTTTTGTCTTCACAATGAATCAATATTTTCAGTAATCACGAAAAGATTTTCCAAGATAATTCGACCTCTCAAACAATGACTACAGCTCTTTAAATAGAAAACGGGTCATTATTTGAGGGGGAGAAAGTGTCAAATAATCTTTATACGGGTCCTTTCAGAAATAAGACAAGGGATTAAACAGTTGAATGTTTTTTATTATGACCAGTATAACAAGTTAAAGGAGTTAGATACATATTAACCTACTTGTGCCTTCAGATGTCATTTGCTACAAACTTTAGGGACATATTTGCAATTGAAGACTTAGTGAATCAGATGCTTTAAACTACATACGACTAATATTCCAAATCGTCATAGTTTGTAAAATGACTTAGAATGTTATGGAAATTCTTTCGTAGTTTAAAAGCCATGAAACAGAATTACTCATGGGAATAGATTTAATTTAATTAATTTTGCGAACACATCTCAAAGCTGATGGTGCATATAAGGTTATTTTCTGATACGAGTAACGAATACAACAAGGGGAAGGATTAAATGTCTCAGCCATGTAACAACAACTACACGTGATAAGAATACAAAGCCTAAATGAAAAAATTTATAGTCCATACCGGAAGAAAAAAGTCTTATCCGCATAGAAAATCAGTGTTTTAATCGTGTTTACATTCCGGTGCGCTATTCCAACCACAAAGGAGGAAGAGAAGATCTTGTCATTAATAAAGGTATGCATCAGATTGAGATACCATGGAAATGTTTGACAGAAGATTGATTGAGAGCGTGAAAAGATGGTTACTGATTCAATGAATGCTTCTTTAACTGTCCAATCACCAAGCAGTATTTTAAAGATAGAAATATTAGATCCAAGAGTACATATTGGTATGAATAAGCATGATAATTCCTCTAGTTAGACAGAAACCTGGATAAGAAATAAAAGGTTGTACAATTGGACTTAGTTGTCTAGGTGTTAACAGTTTCGTCTACTGAAGGAATAATTGAGATATCCGGGACTTAGTTGACTTTGGGTGATTCAATTCAAATCATCACTATCATGTTAAGAAAAACTAGACAACCGTACTTAATTGACTTTAGGAGTTACGGTTTCAAATAATTGTGTACTTATCGATTTGGGCGACAACTTCAAGAAATCTTAATGCAATTGGCAAGCAGGCTATGAACCTACTCAAGAAATGATTGCTGATTCAAGGTGAAGACTAAGACAACTTCCAAAAGGAGAGGTATTCGAGACAGACTACAGACAGCTTACATGGACAAAAAGACTATCATAGTTTCAGGTTTAGAACATTTTTCATGTCCTGTCTTGATACATAATCTTGTGACTATAAAAAATGTGTAGTGTTAAGACTTAATTATATGCAAATATAAATAGTAATTGAGTAACAAATTTTTCAAAGAATTTCTTAGAAAATTCAAAATCTTACAAATAATGAACTTCCGACACTATCTATATATCCCACAACTGATTGGGGTGAGCATTAATATTGTTTTCCAAACATGGCCTTTGAAAATAATTGGCACACTTTTCACCCATATTTTTATAACATATTTAAAACAATTGATATCCAAAATGTCAAATGATTGAAATTTTTGATAAGGGGGAGAACATGTGATGTACAAAATATTAATGGATCATATTTCTCAAGTGTATACTCCCACCAACATGTGCTAAACAGTTTCGAATACCGATGCACATGTTGAGGGGGAGCGTTTCTAAAAAGCAAAAACAATCGTGTACTAAACACTTTGATAGTTATATCACAAGTACCTGATTGAGTTTTTCAACAGTGATTTTATGGCAAGGTAAACTGTACCAAAAGACTGACCATGTATTACTGTATCGAAGTAATAAATGGTAAAGGTTTAGGAACTCGTTCCCATGATCCCTGCCTAAACCGGAGGATCTACCCATGGGGGACATCCACAAGTTAGTGAATAAGTCTTAGGTATGAATAAAAAGGAGTAAATGTAAGAAAATGGAATAGTGCCGACTGAGATGGAGCTAGTACTTAATAAACCAACAAGGTTCTATCATGATATCTTGTAAGCAACTAAGAGGATTGAAGAATGAAAAAGAATTGTACGGATAAAGGGTGTAAAGAAAGAAGCCCTCCATACACTTAGGCAGAAACCGGGTCAATACATATGCTGTCAAAATCACTAAAATGATTGATGACATTGAAGACGACATCATGGACCCAGTGATGCAATGCACAACCCTTCTACCATTCGAGTTATTCTCTCGAAGAAACTTGTCTCATTTGTCACGGAGACTTAAACATGCAATCTTTGATCTCACACACTCCCGATAAGTCGGTAATTGAAAAGGTGGCAGTACAAGCTCCCAGTCCTCCGATCACTAATATCCAAAGCGCACTTTCCGTGAGTCTAGAGCCAAGACTCATCAATTAATCTCGTTAGGACAATTCCAATTACATGTATACTCACACACTGTGATTACAGTTTTATCATAAGAGGTCTCGACTGCATTATCCTTGTGGAATTTCCAGAACATCTGAGGGATACGTAAGTATCACAGTGAAGAAGGAAATCCTGCATGAGCCAACTTCAAACAAGCTCATTGTAGGTACTTGTGAGATCCTTAATGGATCAAACTGTGAAAACTGGAAACAACAAACGGTGCGAATTCTACATGAATCAAACCCTGTTCCAGTATACGAATTGACGGGTTTATTAGACTTTGGAAAACAAATAAAACTTCGATGTTGTTACAAAACTCTTTTGTAAAGTATCGCATCGATTGTTTTACAAACCAATTTTCTTTTTATTGCTAACGTGTTTATTACAGGAACATTTAAAGATGAGATGGAGATACCGTGTTTCCAACAAAATCACGTTCATACCCGCGTGCATCATTCTTAAACGCTCTTCGAGATATCATGAAAGCTCAAAATCTGATATTAAAGCTTCCGCAACTCAGAATATTCCAGCTTTCAGATCAAGAAAAGTGAGAGCAAATCATTCAGAATGACACAAGTTCCAAGATGGCAAAAAGATCACATGATAATATATAGAGATTATGATTGGATGATGAATCACAACGAAGCTCAAAGATCACATACAAGTCAAGCAAAGCCCAAAATGTCTAAAGTTCACAGCTTCAGATTACACAAGATATGGATCAATGAATCAACCACTACTACTATACCTCAGATCAATCTGAAGATTGAAGAGCTTAAGTTTAGTATTTTTAGGGGTGACCTCCCTTAGGGGGAGATTGTTAGATATTAGAAAAAGACTCGGTCACCCCATGTATTTTACTGTTCAATATAGCTCGTAGTTTAATAGGTAAACGTTTGACTTTCGGTATTGAACCGGGTACTAATACCTGGTGTATTGTAAGAACTATAAATACCTCTTCCAACTTTGGAAGAGGTAAGCATCTAGTCATTTAACACACACTCTTTAGTGTGTTTTCTTTTTCTCTCTCAACTATTCTCTCTCTCTAACTTTCTCTCTCTAGATCTCTTTAGATCTATACATGTTTGTGTGAATTCGGAAACCTACAAAGAAGATGAACGAGTATTTTTCTCAAGAAGATGAGTCATCGGTCAGGAAATTTTGGAAAAATCCTTAATGAACCGTCGGTAGAAACTGGCATGACCGAGAAAACTCCAAACACCCTTAATGGTAGTGGGATGAGGTAACTTAGCAATCACATCAACTTTGGCTTTATCGACCTCAATCCTATTTTTGGAAATCTTATGGCCAAGGACAATACCTTCCTTAACCATAAAATGACTTTTTTCCCAATTCAGACAAAGATTGGTGTTTTCACACCTTTTGAGCATCTTGTCCAAACGAGAGAGGCAATTTCCGAATTAATTCCCAAAGACCAAAAAGTCGTCCATAAAGACTTCCATCGTTTTTTCAATCATATCATGAAAGATAGCCATCATACACCTTTGGAACGTGCCCGGTGCATTGCATAAGCCGAAAGGCATGCGACGGTAGGCGAACGTTCCATAAGGACACGTGAATGTGGTCTTTTCTTGATCATGAGGGTCGATGGGAATTTGAAAGTAACCCAAGAAACCATCGAGAAAACAATAGTATTCGTTTCCCGCTAGTCTTTTAAGCATTTGATCCATAAATGGTAATGGAAAGTGGTCTTTACGGGTGGCGTCATTTAACTTTCAGCAGTCAATGCATGCACGCCATCCCGTAACCAATCGAGTAGGAATTAACTCGTTTTCATCATTTTTAACAACGGTAAAGCCACCTTTTTTTGGTACGCAATGTACGGGGCTCACCCATGACTAACCGCGATCAGGTAAATTTATTCCGCTCAAAGAAGTTTTAAACTCCTTTTTGATGAACATCGTGGATTTTCGATTCACCCGTCTTATGATGTTGAGACCGCCGGTTTGTAGTCCCTCATCCATAAGAATCTTATAGTAAAAATTTACGGGTTAATACCCTTAATGTCCGGAGAGTTTTCCAAGCGATCTGCTCGCTTTGTGATGTTCAAAACCTTTATGAGGAGCGCATTTTTTACTCGACACTCAATCTTTTTACGCAATTATTACGGCAACTTGTCGACACCCTCCAAAAATGCGTACTCAAGATGAGGAGGTAAGTCATTGAGTTCGACCTCGGGAGGTTCATCAATTGAAGATTTATCATTTTTAGATTCACAAATTTAAGTTCTTTTTTGAATTTTTTAGGCAAATACATTCCTTTAGGGGAGGGGGTAATGATGGAACAATCATTAAGAAATGCTTCAAGAAGAAGAATGTCCCCCTCCAAGTCGTAATAAGAGTGATCAACTTCCGATGAAGTTACATCATCTTCAAGAGCGTGGAAAGCATCGACTTCCTCGAGAAGAAAATCACTATCCCCAAAGGGAGTGAGGGTCGGAGAAGAGGTAGAAATGATCATGTCATAATAAGGAGTAGGATTGCCACTCGCGATCATATCAGAGAAACCAAGAACTTCTTGAGAATACTCCTCATAAGCCATATCAATGACCTCGATTCGGTTAACCGAATTATCATCATAATTAGAGGAGTATCTCGAAGTTTGGATTCAAAGATTGGAATGTTACGGCTTCTTTTTCTCAACAACGAAGAGTTAAATCCTCCTTCGTAAACATCAATCAAGGCACGTCCGTCTATTAAGAAGATCTCCTCGAGAATTACGGAACGGTCGGGGATCAGCATCAAAGTCTCCGACGACAAAGTCGGCCGAGAATTGGAACTTTCCTACTTTTACGTAGACATCTTCGGTGATACCGATCGGTTGGGAGATTGACCGGTCCGCAAGTTAAAGAGTCATACAAGTAGGAGTGAGCTCCGAAAGAGAAATCTTTTTCCACACGGATAATGGCATGAGATTAATGCTAGCGCCACGATCGGCCAAGGCTAAGCACTCATACATTCCGGGAAAATCACACGGTATGAGAAATTTGCCGGGGTCTCCAAGTTTTTCAGGTAACTTTTTGAGGAGGACCACCGAACAATGCTCATTTAAAGGGGTTCTTGCTAATTCAAACAATTTTTCTTTGTTGCTAATCAAACTCTAAAGTGTCGAAGCAAATTTAGGCATGAGAATTAAAACATCCACGAAGCTAATGTCGAAATGCAAATCTTGAAAGATTTGGTAAAATTTCTCAATTTGAATGTTAGCTTTTTCGCGAATCTTTTGGTCATTAAGTCTAGACGGATAGGGAATTAATGGTGTCGGGTTAGGCTTCGAAGCACTAACGGGAGCAACAACGGGCTTAAAAATTGGTACATGAGTTTCAACTTGGACAACCGGAGGCTAGACGTCTTCGGTACTTCCGTTATTAGTAGGAGGCATCTTGTCCTTTGTAACCTCAGTTTCACGTTCCACCACCTTAGGAAGAGAAGAAATACCACTTCGGGTGGTGATTGCTTTTATATCACCCTTTGGGTTAGCAATGGTGTTGCTAGGAAGAGAACCCGAGCCCGAAGTAGAAGCGGTATTGGAGTTCACAAAATTGGTCAACAAGTTGGTCAAATTAGTCATTTGGTTTTGCATGTTTTGGGTTTGGTTTTGCATATTTCTTATAACCGCATCATTAGCTTTGATGTAGTTTTAAAAGTCATCCTTTGACACACCTTGTGTTTGAGGAGCGGGAGCTTGGTAAGCTGGGGGTTGATTAACCGGGGGTCGATAAATTGGTCCTTGGTTGAAATTATTTCCCCGGTTTTGGTTGTAACGGTTTTGATTATTTCCTTGGTTTTGTTGAACGGGAGGAAAACCGGGAGGTCGAATTTGATTCGCAACCATCGGGGGACGGTAACCGGTATTTCCTTGGTTGTAGTTAACCGCGGCGGCTTGTGAAGCGTATGCTTGAATATTGTCACGATAAACGTTGCCATCGGTGGCGGGACAATTACGGTAAGAATGAGCACCACCGCAAGTTACACAACTTTCCTCGACCGCTTTTACGGTAGCGGGAGCTTGGGATTGGTTTTTCTTATCGAGAAGCAAGGCTTTCACCATATCTTTAAGTTCGGCAACATCGGGAGAAATACCGGGGGTAGAAGAGCTCGTACCCACTTTGGCAACAATTGCTTTGCTTCGTGAATGACGAACTTTGGATTTGCTCTCGATGATTCTTAGGCAATCTCGAGGCATTTTATCCAAAAAATTACCACCCGCGGCGGAATTCAACGAATCTTGATCATTAGAGTTCAAAGCATTGTAGAAAGTATCGAGTTGATGTAATTCCGAGAAACCATGATGTGGGCATACACGAAGGAGATCCTTGAATCGGTCCCATGCCACACTAAAAGATTCATCAAAACATTGTTGGAAATTGGTGATTTCATTTCTAAGATTGGTTGTTTTGGAGGGAGGGAAAAATTGGTTTATGAATTTCGAAACAAGATCATCCCATGTAAGAATCGATCGAGGGGGTTCTTTTTCAAGCCAAATCCGGGCGGCCCCACTAGAGCACACTACACTCCTAATGCTTGTACACCAAAACCTAGAAACATATATAGGAGTTCTCCTGTATCTAAGTGTAGTGGTGGAAGTCTAATGGTGAGACCTCTAGTAGATCCCTCTAGGAATTCAAGTTTCATCTTGGACTCCAACAATTGGTTTGTTCGATTTGTATAAATATATCTTTTAATACAAATATGAGATTGTATAACAAAGATTCCTGAATAAGGTGAATTAATTCTCGTGCTAAAGTTCAGTCCCTCAAGATCAGAAACAACAATCCCGTTGAACCAAAGAACCACACTCATAAACCTGGTAGGCAGATTGGTATAGGACAAAGGTTTTCTCTCAATAAGTCTTCCGCTGTGCATGAGAAACCAAACACTCCTAGATCTTGTCTTAGGTGGAAACCAACGGGTAGAATTTTCAAGACTGTTAGTCTTAGGTGGATACCTACTGGAAAGATGTTCACCGATAGCACAACCAAAGTTGACAGTGAACCTCCAAATGGTTCAAATGATGATATCACTAACCCATATGAATGCAATCAAACTCTTTATTTTAGTGCAGGTACTTCTAACTTAAGTGCAGGTACATCTGTCAATCCTTTAAAGGAAAGACTCAGAGTTTGGTTACCAAAAAGACTAATATCTCATACGTCAGGAGTTTAAGGAATTCAAATATGATGAACATGCTTTAAATGACGTTTGGACAAAACATTTCAAGCCTCGTTCTTCATCAAATAATGCTTGATCATAGCAGTTCAAGCCTCGGCCCTCATTGTCTGATGATGTCTGTTCACATCAGTTCAGGCCTCGTTCTTTATCTTGATGACGTTTGAACAAAACGGTTCAAACCTCGTTCCTTAATGTCAAATGGCGTCTGTTGGCATCTCTTCAAGCCCTGTTCCTTAAAGTAAAGAAAGGTGTACGCCTTCAGAGAAAAGGAAAGTGTACGTGTCAGTGCATTTATCCTTGACAACGAAAAGAGAAATCTTTTCGGTCATGAGCTAATATAACAAAACATTCCAAGTTTTGAGCTCATGGTAATGGCTTGTAATCAAATGTTAGATTGCAACCCCATCTTCAGATAAAAGGAAAATGTACGTGTTAGTGCATTTATCCTTAATAACAAAAAGAGAAATCTTTTCGGTCTTGAGCTACTTTCAAAACACTCAATGTTTGTTAGCTCAAGTCGATGGCTTTCGTATTCTTCTGTACGAAACCAGTTTTTCAAAGAAAAGGAGAGTGTACGCTTCAGTGCGCTTTATCTTCAAAAGAAGAGAAATCTTCTTGTGTTTGACCATTCTCATTAACAAGCTTCATATTTTCCCATGCTTGTTCGTTAGTTAAGTGGACCAACGTACATTAGCTGGTATTATAATTCACTAGATCAAAAATGGCAATCGCATATGCAATTTTTGAAGGGGAGAATAGTGAATTAAATGTGATTAAAATGGTTTATCTTGGTCTTTGAATGTGTATAAAATGGTCAAATGTGAAAGTGTAGGGTGTTAAATCTGTAAGGTGTTAAATCTGTCTGTAGGGTGTTAAATCTGTCTGCTAGGAGATTAAGATAATCTAAAATGCCTTGGATCTTGCTTAATGTTAGATAGCGGCTGCATATTCTTGATGGCGGAATGTTAACCTACTGCATGGCGGTTTGGTGATCTGTTGGGCAGCGTCTTAGGCTAATTGTCCATGTCTTGGCCCAATAAGCCCAATAAACCTCTTAGGTCTATTCCAAAGGACCATTTGTCTTGTTGACTCTCATACAGGCTTAGTTAACTTGTCATTGAGCCTATCAGATAATCTCTAGACCATCGACCAAGGTTGACCAATGTTGACTTAACCCAATGTCCAGTGACTCTAATGTGGAATATCTTCGTGCTAATCTGAATATCAAGGGCATGTCAAACTCAAGGCGAACATCTTTATCTAACGTTGATTATATGCTATGTTTGTCTATCTTTGTTGATATTCTTTAACAGATACGATGGCAGAAGAGAATATTCCTGCACCTGAACCTACAAGATGAGATGAACAGATCCTTCATTGCTCAGAACAGTTACAGATTGGAAAGGGAAACCTTCTCTAAGATCTACAGAAGTTGCAGAAGAATCCTATCTTCCACATTTCAGTTGATATTTCAAGAACACAAACTTCGTTAGGGCATTCACTGCATCAGCAAATTCCCTTCTATCTACATTCAGCTGTTCTGGAATACTCTGACTCATGATGCAAAGACTGGGGTTTATAGCTTTCAAACTTGATGAAAAATGGTTTACTCTGAGTGCTGATCTTTTTCGGAAGGCCTTAGAGATCACTCCTGCATGACAACATCGTCCCTAAACCAGACTTAGCTTTGGAATTAGGTAAATCTATCAGCTTAACTGAAGCTGAAGAAGAAGTTGTTGCAAGAGAAGTTCATGCAAGAATTGTGTCTGGACCAGACCCTGAGCCCATGCAAGAAGACCAGACTGGATCAAACTCTGGAAAATTACATGTGTCTCTTGCTGGACCAAACCCTGAGCACATGGATGATGAATTCCTCGCAACAGCCTACCCAAAGGTTCATGAAAACCTGAAGCTCATAACAGACGAACGTGTCATCGAAGAAAATCTAGAAAGTCATTCTGGTTCTATGTCTTCCATGAAAAATCTCGATGTCACTTATAACTTTGGGGATCAATTTCTTTATGACAAACCAACCGAAGATGATCAGGAGAAATCTAAAGTTATAGAGGAGTCTGATTCCACCATACCTGATCCAAGTCATCAGACAGTAACGTCAACTCCTCCAGTAATTGCTCCCTTCACAGATGTCTCATCTATTAAGCCGTCGTCACTGGTCTCTCCTCCACCAATCAACACGAAAGCTACAACAATCACCACATCTCTCCCTGAAATCACTCCATTCATCGCCCTTCAGCTAAGAGTGGCAAGATTGGAGCAAGAGATGTCTGAAGTAAAGAAGACTGATCACTCTGCTGATGTTTTGGCTTCAATTAAATCCCAAGTTCCTACGGTTGTTGATGAATATCTAGGAACAAACTTGATGATTAGCTCTCTTTAAGATCCTTGAACCACACAACTGCAGATTTAATCGAGAAAAACCTCTTGTTGCCTTGCCCAGAATCCACCAAGAATCAAGAATCTGAAAAAGAGTCCAAAGGAGAGTATCAAAATCAAATGTGGAACAAGGTGAGGGGGGGGGGGGGGGGGGGGGGGGGGGGGGGAGAGAAACAAGATTCGAACTTCCACCCACAGTCAACAGACAAAGTGGCTTTTGAAGAATTTTGATCTAAAGAGTTCTCTCTTCAACACATGAAAAAGAACAAGACTGGCAAACATAAATCCTGCCACTACCATCTATACCATGCTCTGTGGAAGCTTAATATCAGAAAAGATGCCATGGATATAAGGAAGTTCAGTCAAGGTATACAGAACCACAATAGAAAGCATGGATATGAAGATGATTGAAGACGATGATGATGATAAAGGCCCTTCAGCTGGATTAAAACAGGGTAGGTCAGCAAAGAGAAGAAGACCCGAATCTGCCGCTTCTAGGTCAGCTCAACCTCCACCGAAAGATGATGACCAAAGTTCAAAGAAACTACGGGAGCTCTTACCTTAACTGGATGGCAGATCACTGACACAAGAGATGATGTTGTTAACTCTCTGATGCATATGCCGTCCAAACAACATCCAGTTCCTGACACAAAGTCTGATGCATTGCCTAATCTAAACCCAGCCCACACAAAAAGACAGTCTGTATTGACTTTCAGAGATTCCTTTAATTGTGTCAAAGAAGAGGTCTTCGATTCATCTAAAAAGCTCAAGGTATTCAAAACTCTTATCTCAGCAAACAATAGCTGCAAGACATAATTAAAGCTCTCAAGGAAGCCAAGAAAATGAGCAAGAGTACAACCTGGAACTAGAGACTCAAATGAAGGAACTGATAACATACTATGTTTCCGATGAGTCCACAGTCATCTTCTAGAGCCTCAATGAAGGAAACTAGGATCCAAGCCAGGTTCCTGATGAGGAAAAGCTATTCTTTGGTGGGAAGCAGATGTGGTTCAGTAAGCATTTAGACAGAGATGATAATGCGAGGGGAGATAATAAAGAAACTAAGCCTATCCTGAGAAATATATAAGTAAAAGAAAAACCAGGGAAAAACTACTATGGAAACCGAAGGTTGAATCCATGGTCACTGTTCCTATCCAACAAGTATTCTTCATCTGTTCTTTTACTGATACTCAAGTCCATCGATCTCATCCATCACCTAAACCAACACCTCCTCCTGTCAAGATCATTCCTTACACTTTCACCACACATGCCGCACTACAGCAGAGCAGTTCAGTCTTGAAAAGGTCAAGTCACGCATCAGTGCCAATCAAGTTCAAGACCTGCGCTTCTTGGAATGACTCCAAGGATACATCAGTTCATGACTCGAGCAAATCTAGTTTCTCCAACTCCATAATGTTCCAACAATCCAGAAAGACAATGAGATCCTGTTGTAACCCTGATTAAGAGGTACTATAATCTTCCACACGAACTTTTCCCCCAATCCGGATACTAATTGTTTGCTTCAAGAGCGGTCCAGTTGGTTTTCACCTTCATCAACTACATTGATCAATATGAACAATCTACTAGTACTATCGCCAACAAATAAGGAACTCAATCTCCAAGTCACTCATCATGGTGTTGAAGAATAAATTCATGACATCAAAAATGCATAATTTAATAATGCACCCCACCTTCATATATTCTTCAAAACTCAAGTTTTGAGAAACTAATTGACAAGGGGTCTTCCATTAATTTGCATCCATCTTATTCAACTTTTTAATACTATGACTAAGTTGACAAAGAATCACTCATTAGAGAAATGTTATTGCGATCCTTCTCGTCCAATTTCAACAAAAGTACAACTACAAGACATGCCATTTAGAGCTACGTTGACGCAAATGAAAATCCAACGCCTCTTGTGAAACGGTATAGTGATGAGATCTACTAACTCTCAAAGATAGTTTTTAGGTTTTCTGGCCAATTTTGTTCAGGACCCGTGCCTCAATTGACGGCTCCTGATCATAGCAGTTCAGGACCCGTGCTTCATGAAATGATGTCTGATCACAACAGTTCAGACCTCGCACCACAACGTCAAGAGATGTCTGTTGAAAATGTCTCTTCAGGCCTCGTTCCTCAAGGACAAAAGGCGTCAGATTATGACAACTCTGACCCCGTGCCCCCAAGACAAAATGTTGTTCCTACAACAGAGAAGACAGATTCGTCACAACAAGGGTTGGAATTTCTCTTCAGTCCTTTACTTGAAGAATATTACAATCCAACATACGGTCAAGTAGAGGAAAACAACAATAATCAAGCACCGAATGCATAGTTTCAAGACGAAGAATTTAACAATCCGATTTATACTGCGGTACAAGAAATTGGTGAGTCTTTCCTCACTGCAACATTGATAATACCTGATGTGCATTTCATTCAACCCGACAAATCATGAATACCGATGACCAGAGAACATCCATTAGAACAAGTTTGTGGAAATCCAACCAGGCTAGTGGCAAACAAGACGCAGCTTGCCGCAGATCCTGAAAATGTGTATGTGGCCCTCGGGGGGGGGGGGGGGGGGGGGGGGGGGGGGGGGGGGGGGGGGGGGGGGGGGGGGGGGGGGGGGGGGGGGGGGACTAGGTGGAGTAAATGTTGAACCGGAAGAACATTAAGGCGGCCAATGGCTGATTCTCTGCAAGGATCTGAAGCAATGCAGATGAACTTCACAGTTCGACAGACTAACGTCTAGGAACTCGTCGACAAACCATGTGGCAAGAGGTATATAAGCTAAAGTGGTTAAGGACGAACAAAAAGGATGAAGATCAGACTGTATTCGCAACACAGCAACGGCTTGTTGCAAAGGTAATGCTCAGGAAGAGGGTATTAAATTTTTGAAGAATCATTTGCTCCATTGCTCCGCTGAAGCATTCAGATTTTTTGTTCCCACGCAGCAAACAAGCTTTATTCCAATCTTATCAGATGATGTAAAACGGATTTATAATGTCCACTGAAGGAAGAGGTTTAAACGTTTGCTACAGCCGGAAGGGTTCATTGATCCAGATCATCCAGAAAAAGTCTACCTTCTAAGGAAAGCTTTGTATGGATTAAAGCAAGCTCCATGAGCCTGGTATGATGAACACAAACTTATTTCCACCCCCCTGATATGGGCCAATAGGCTTTTCTAAAGGTACAATTGACCCAACTTTATCAAGATAAATACGGGAGGAACATTTCTACTTGTGCAGATTTAACGTTGATTACATAATTTTAGGGTTCTACAAACCCTAAAAATTTACGAAAAGATTGAAAAAGTAAATGCATAGTAGATTTGAAATGTCCCTTAATGGGGGAAGATGGAAATTCTTTTTTAGGACTTCAATCCACCAGTCCCCAAAAGGTATTTTTAAATCAATCAGGCCAAGTACGCTTAAAGGAAATTCTGAAAAAGCATTAATAATGGACAATATGTCCACTCCATTGGTACAACCAATGGCTACAAAACCCAAACTAGTTTGTAGATTTAGAGTGGAGAACCCGTAGACCAATCTGATTACCGTAGTAAAATCGGTCACATGTACTAGACATCAGTGAACCAGACTTAGTGCTAATTGTGCTCGTTATTCAAGCCAACGGCCAACTCAAAAGCACCTCAGGAGGTAGAAAGAATCTTTAAATAACCAAAAGGGTACCATAACATGGGGACCTACTGTGTATCCAAAGATCTGGCTTTGAACTAACAGCATACCATACGCTGTCATGGCCGGATGCTTGATACTCGAAAAAGCACTTCTTGAGGAAACAGGTCCTTGGGATAAACTTGTAAAGCTGGATGTCAAAGAAACAAAACTAAACTGCAATATCTTCAGCAGAGGCAGAGTAGACGTGCGTTATCTGCAAGTTGTGGCACAAGTAATGATGGATGAGGACACCGCTTCAAGATTATGGCTTCAACAACAACAAAATAACCGTGTATTGCGACTTCTCAGTCAGCATAAGCAATATCATGCAACCCCGAACAACAGTCTCATACAAAGCACATCCATACCGGTATCACTTCATAAAGGAACAGTGAAAATGATAATTATAAAATTATATTTTGTCAGAACCTGAATTACCAATTAGCTGATTTAATTTATGAAAGCCCTTCCTTGAGGATCGGTTTTTGTATCATGTCAGAAGGATTGTATGAGATGTTTTGACTCCACAGAATCTGGAGGTTCTGACAAACATAACTGCTTGATATTACATCAAACATCATCTTGTAAATATTATATAAATAATATATATATATAATAAAATATAAATGGCTTTTTGTACATTTCTGTGCATAACCCTGGACTCATACGTAAAGGGAAAATACACGTCTCATCAGTGCATTTGTTCCTTAGCAACGAAAAGAGAAGTCTTTTCTGTCTTGAGCTACTATAACAAAACATTCAAAGTTTTGAGCTCATGACAATGGCTTGCTGTTATTTCTGACTGCAACCCGCTATTCCAATCTTGAGACCCATGTCGTCAAAAGACAGCTGTTCCTTGAACAACGGGTAAATTAATTTTTTCCCGGCCTGGATTATTTCATATCCATGCATCATAAGAA
The DNA here is from genome assembly GCA_026074375.1 of Tanacetum coccineum. Taxonomy (NCBI): domain Eukaryota; kingdom Viridiplantae; phylum Streptophyta; class Magnoliopsida; order Asterales; family Asteraceae; genus Tanacetum; species Tanacetum coccineum. The sequence goes on from BQNB010001709.1 coordinate 65,305, forward strand.
TAAGTGTACGTTTCATTCAGTCATTTAATTTGTCAAAATAAGAGAAATCTTATTTCAATTGGAAAAAGTTGTCTTCACAATGAATCCATAATTTTATAATCACGAAAAGATTTAAAGATAATTCAACCTCTCAAGACAATGACTACAACTCTTTAACTAGAAAAACGTTATTATTTTGAGGGGGAGAAAGTGTCATCAAATAATCTTTTAAAACGGTCTTTCAAATAAGTCACGGAATAAACAGATAAAGTTTTTTATAAAGACAAATAACATTTTAAGGGATTTAATTCATATAAAACTACATTGTACATAGATGTCCATTTGCTTCAAACTTTAGGACTTTATTTGCTATTGAAGAGTTAGTTGAATCAGCTTTAAACTACATACGACTAATATTGCCAACGCTTCATAGTTTTGAAAAAAAACTTAGGACTTTGGGAAATTCTTTCTTCGTAGTATAAAAAGCCATTGAACTGGATTCTCACACGATTAGATTTAAGTTTAATAATACTTCTGCAACACAGATCTCAAGCATTGTGCATATAAGATTTTTCTGAATTCTGAGTATCAAAAACATCAAGGGAAGGAGTAAATACACTGAAAGGTACAACAACAAACACGGAATAGAAATCCATAGCCTTATTGTAATTGCAGGCCATTCCGGAAGACAAATGTCTTATCCGCAGAGAAAATCAGTGTTTTATCATGTAACTTTCCGGTGCGCTATTCCAAACCAACCTATGAGAAGAGATATCATGTCATTTATTAAAGCGTCAGTTGCGATACCAGGGAAAAGTGTTGTCAGAAATTGCTTAGAGCGTGAGAAGAGTTGGTACTTAATTCAATTAAAGCTTCATTAACAGTTAATCACCAAGCGTGTTTTGAAAGGAGTAGGAAATATTTGATCAAAGAGGGATATAATTGGTTGATAAGTATGATAATATCCTCTAATTAGTCATATCCAGATAAGAAAGAAAAGTGTACATTTGGGACTTAGTTGTCTTAGGTGTTATCATGTTCGTCAACTGAGAGGAATAATTGAGATAACCCGGACTTAGTTGACTTTGGTGCTTCAATTCATATCCATCACTATCATGTTACGGAGAAATTAGACATCTCTGGACTTAATTAGACTTCTGGTGTTACGGTTTCAAATTAATTAGTAGTACACGGATTATGGCGTCAGACTTCAAGTATTCTTAATGCAAATTGCAAGAAGGCTATGAACCTACTCAAGAAAGGATTGTTGATTCAAGGGGAAGCTAAGACAACTTCCAAAAGGAGAGTATCGAGACGGACTACAGACTGCTTACATGGACAAAATGACTATGTCATTTTTGGTTTGAACATTTTCAGGTCTTGTCTCATACATAATCTTGTGAATATATAAATGTGTAGTGCAGACTTAATTATAGGCTAATATAAATAGTGATTAAGTATAAATTTTCAAGAATTTCTTAGAAAATTCAAAATCTTTCAAATTACAGTACTCAGGACTATCTTATATTTCCCTCAACGATTAAGGGGGAGCATTAATCTGTTCCAAACAAGGCTTGTGAATAATTGGCACACTTTTCTCCGAAAGTTTATAACATATTTAAATCAATTGATATCCAAAATGTCAAATGATTTGAAATTTTTGATAAGGGGAGAAAAATGTGATTAAAATATGTAATGTGATCATATTACTCAAGTGTATTCTCCACCAACATGTGCTAAACAGTTTCGAATACCGATGCACATGTTGAGGGGGAGCGTTTCTAAAAAGCAAAAACAATCGTGTACTAAACACTTTGATAGTTATATCATAAGTACCTGATTGAGTTTTTCAACAGTGATTTTATGGCAAGGTGAACTGTACCAAAAGACTGACCATGTATTTACTGTTATCGAAGTTATAAGGATGGTAAGGTTAGGTACTCGTTCCCATGATCCTGCCAGAACCGGAGGGATCTACCCAGGGACTATCCACTAGTTAGTGTAGAAGTCCTTAGGTATGATAAAAAGGAGTAAATGTGAGGAAAAGGGAATAGTGCCGACTGAGATGGAGCTAGTACTTGAATAAACCCAACAAGGTTCTAGTCATGAAATCTTGGTAAGCACTAAAGGGGTTGAAGAATGAAAAAGAATTGTACGGATAAAGGGTGTAAAGAAAGAAGCCCTCCATACACTTAAGGCAGAAACCGGGTCAATACATATGCTGTCAGAATCACTAAGATGATTAATGACATTGAAGTGACATCATGGACCCAGTGATGCAATGCACAACCCTCCTAAGCCACTCAGAATCTCTCAAAAGATTTCTGTTTCATTTCTCACGGAGACTAAACATGTAATCTACTGACTCACTCACTCCGAGTAAGTCGGTATTGAAAAGGTGGCAGTCAGCTCCAGCCTCCGATCACTAAAATCAAAACGCACTTTTGAGTCTAGAGCCAAGAGATCATCAATTAATCTCGTTAGGACAATTCCAATTTACTTGTTATTCACACACTGTGATTACAAGTTTTATCATAAGAGTCCTACGCATTATCCTTCTAATTTTGCCAGAACATCCGAGTGATACGTAAGTATTCACAGTGAAGAGGAAAATCATGCTTGAGCCAACTTCAAACAAGCTCATGGTAGGTGACTTGTGAGATCCTTAATGGATCAAACTTATGAAAACTGGAAAACAACAACGGTGCGATTCTACATGAATCAAACTTGTTCCAGTATAGGAATGGACGGTTAATGGACTTTGGAAAACAAATAAAACTTTCGATGTGTTACAAAACTCTTTTGCAAAGTATCGCATCGATTGTTTTTACAAACCAATTTTCTCTTTATTGCTAACTGTTTTATTACAGGAACATTTAAAGATGGAGATGGAGATACCGTGTTCCAACAAAATCAAGTTCATAACCGCGTGCTCATTCTCAAATGACTCATTCGAAGATATCATGAAAGCTCAAGTATCTGTTATTAAAGCTTCCGCAACTCTGAATATTCAAGCTTTCAAGATCAAGAAAAGTGTGAGCATATCATTCCGAATGACACAAGTTCACAAGATGGCAAAAGATCACATGATGATGATTAAAGATTATGATTGGATGATGATCTCAAAGAAGCTCAAAGATCACATACAAGTCAAGCTAAAGCCTAAAAGTCTAAAGTTCACTGCTTCAGATTCACAAGATACAGATCAATGAAATCAAACGTTTACGAGCTATACATAAGATCAATCTGAAGATTGAAGAGCTTAAGTTTAGTATTTTCAGGGGTGACCTCCCTTAGGGGGAGATTGTTAGATATTAGAAAAAGACTCGGTCACCCCATGTATTTTACTGTTCAATATAGCTCGTAGTTTAATAGGTAAACGTATGACTTTCGGTATTGAACCGGGTACTAATACCCGGTGTATTGTAAGAACTATAAATACCTCTTCCAACTTTGGAAGAGGTAAGCATCTATTCATTTTACACACACTCTTTAGTGTGTTTTCCTTTCTCTAGAAAATCTCTCTATGTGTTTCCTCTCTCTAGACACTAGCCCAATCTTTAAGATTCCTATCGCAGTGTGTTATGAATTAAACAATCCTACAATCTACGAGTTGACTGTTCAGTTATCAAATAGTGCAAATAAGCCTCGTTATTGGGCTTTTTGGGCTTGATACAAGCACTCCGATAAGGGTTCCTAGTGGTTTGGGCTTAATTTTTGGTCCGTTAGCTTTAATTCGTCTAGGATTATTTTGAAATCTATAGCTATCTAAGCTCACAATATGCTGTAAAAGCTTATTCATGGCTTATGGACTTTAGTAGCCACGGTAATGGGCTAACAAGCCTATTTTAGGTTTGTTGGATTTTTAAAGCATGCAATGCCCATATTGGTTTCAACTAAGCTCGTTGGATTATTAATAAGCTCATTGAGCTTATAAATAAGCTGTGGGTCAAGGGCTTCTTGGATTATGGCGCTTCGTTTTAGTATGTTCCGTGGTCCTTGGAGCTAATTCGGCCCATCAAGAGTCTATTTAAGGCATGCTTGTTATATATGTAGCCTAATAAGTTTCCTAGTTTAACAATAAGCTCGAATGAGCTTATAATGAGCTACGAGTCCCACCATTTGGGTTGTTGGGCCGATTGGGCCCAATCCGTAGACACGTTTGGGTTACATAAGGTCCATTGGTGGCCTGTTGGTTTCCCTGTATATGTATGATTCGAATAACGTTCCATAGTGACCGGAATGTCATGCATTTTTAACTTATACAATGTCGCGCTTTACATGCAAGTGTGGTTTATGTGTAGATTACGTTCCAAGCCATGGTGTTTTGTTTATGATGAAAGTTTACGTATGGTGTTTATTTAAAGTTGCGTACAAGGTGCTACGGTCGTGGTCTAAGTTTCATATATAAAAAAGTTTTAAAGGTTCAATTGTTCATAACCTACATGTTTACGTGTTTCTTGCAAAACATTTACACCACTACAAGTCGTTATACTCGGTTTCTGTATCGCGCAATAACTGTACGACCCTTCATTTTAACATGCTGAGCGAAAATTGTTCTAGTACATCTATATATACACATACGTGACTCATAGACTTGCAATATAAGAAAAATACTATAATACAAAGATCATAGGGTTAACATGTGACTTACAATTGGTCATATCGCTTTGGTTCGAGGTGTATGCGAAATGAAAGTCTACCTCGTTATGATCACGTTCCCAAAATAATTAACACCAAGCTTACAAGTTAGTTTTGTGTATACCGAACCCTAGCTCGTGTAAAAACCTTGAGGTCGAGTTTTGTAAATCTAATGAAATATGTTGGAATCAAACAAAAACAAGATATGTGGGTGTGCTTGGGTATGGTTTGTGATCCGACTCAAGGAGGATGTATGTGTTTAAGTGTTTGTGTTTGTAAGAGTGTAAAGTGGCGAGATTATGTGAGTATTTATAGGCATATGGCTGTTAACTATCCTAGTACAAAACCAAACCATAAATGTGACCCTAATCGAAGTTGGTTTTGGGTGATTTCTAGTTAAGCACACATGTTTTGAAAAAATATCAAGTACCACTCTTAATTACACAATATTTGTACAAGTTACCTAAGATTTGGAAAATCTTTAAAGATTTAAGTATATACATGCATTGTAGCAAATTAACAAGGGAAAAGTGGCTCAAATGGTTAATAAACATTGTGTATTTGTAGTTAGAGACCAAAAAGTACATATCTTAATTAATCTTAGGGATGTCAAGTACTTGAACAGATATTGGTTGGGATTTTTAAGGATTTGGTTGTGTGGTTTTGATGGTAGCCTGTGAGGTAGCAAGAGAAAGAGCAAGAAAGTTGTCATCCACACCCTAATGTGTATTAGGCTAACTAGGAACATTTAAGTACAAGTCTTAATTAATCCTAGGTTGTACATGTACTTAAGAGATATTAGGAGATTTTCTAGTTGTTTTGGTCCCATAATTCGGCCTTAGTGAGTATTAACACAAGATTTGGTTTAATTTTTATATTTAAGGTTTCAAAGTGGGCATTGGTTTGAGTCTAGGTGAGTCTAGGTATTTCTGGGGTGTGTCTAAATGTATTTTATTAGGAAACGTAACCCTTTTACGTGACAAATAAAAATAAAATACGCAAAGTACATAATTATCTTTTTAATAATTATTTCTTACTTGGTTGATGTAAATCTTAATTTATTTGATGATCGTTTACATTAAATGGTTATTTCTAGTCTACGCGATTTAGCTCAAAAGTAAAATTAAAAGTAAACGCGTATTGGACCAAAATAAATAGTGACAAATAATAGGAGTCGTAAAATGACCTAAAATTGAGAAATGTTACAGTCTCCACCTGTTAAAAGAGCTTTGTCCTCAAAGCTTAAGACTTGTAGTGGATGACGAGCCTCGCTCGGTTGTGGAAAAAGCTTGTGGGTAATTAACCAATGGGTATCGGCTTCGCTTCAATCGTTTCTTGATTCCCAGTTCCATAATTTAAACGGCCTCTTCCCAAACTGGAGCTTAGCGTCAACAAGAATTCCTTCTAACGGCAACGACTAAAGGTTCGTTCTAGCATAACATTTCTTCAGATTAGCACATGGAAGGTATGATGAACTTGCTCAGCTTTGGAGAAGTTCTAAGCCTGTAGGCAACTTCCAACTTTGCTCACACTTGAAAAGGTCCGACTTATCTGGGTTTAGGCTAATGCCTCGAACTTACGGAACATATGACCCCTTTCCAAGCGAGACCTTGAGATAATTCTGTCCCAACCGACTCCATCGGATTCGTTTCCGATCGGCGTAGATCTTTTGTCGATCTGGAGCAGCTTGCCTCCTCTGTTGCCCCCCCCCCCCCCCCCGGGGGGGATTAGGACGATCTTTTCAGTTGTTTCTTGGGATTAATTCAGGACAGTCAGTTGGTTCCCCAACCTCGGCCCGCTCACAAGTGTGATCGACATTTTCGACCATACTAGTTTTTTTTTTTTAACTCATAAGGGGCGGCCTTTATGCTAGCGTGATAACTGTTTGTTGTATGAAAAACTCGGCATTGGCAAATTGATACCAACCTTTTGCCAAAATCGATCACGCTAAGACGTAGCAGGGTGATCCTCGGAAAGTGTGATTGGTTCTTCGCTCTTGGTCGTCTAGTTTCTGGATGATACGCAGTGACTCATACTCAATATTATACCCAAAAGCTTTCTGATATGATCTCCAGAAATTTGAAGTAAATCTTCCATCACGATCACAGAGAATTAGGCATGGTAATCCGTTGTCCTTGCCACTATTCCGTTCTAGGTACAAACCGTTACCAATTTCTCCAAGGGATCATTCTCGCGTTGTATTGGCAAGACGTGAGCAGATTTCGTAAGCGATCCAAATCACCCAAATTGTTCAAAACATTTGTGAGACTGTGGATGCTTAAAAGAATAAAATACATCGTGATATTATTCACATCCACTCGGGTATCTCAGGTTTGTTCTTAGCAATCCGATGGCCTTTGGATGTTCGGCCTTGACCTCTCAACACGGATTAAACTCTTACTAACATAAGTGGCGGTGTCTGCCTTCATGTTTTGGCCACCAATATAATTTTTTTCACGTTCTTGGTACATCTCTTTTGGAACAGGGATGGATAGTAATATTTCGACTTGCTGGGATAATCACTGCCTTAATCTACGGATCTTCCGTCTATATTGCAGGTAAAACCAACTCCTGTCGTTGTAAACATAAGTTCCATCGGCACGTAGTTCAAATCTTTCTTGGGGTATATCCTCTTCATTTATACACTCATAGTTCTTCATTACTGAGATTCTTTGGTTTTGGCCTTAATTTGGCTTCTAATATTCGTTTAGGAAGATCACAAGCCAATTGTCATAAAACTGAGGCTCGAACACTAATGGCCTCAATCCGTTCTTACGGCCCAACACATCGGCCATTCGTTTGCTTCTTGGATTTATAGCGAAGTCGCAATCGTAATCCATGAACTTTATCTAGCCAACGACGTTGCATCATGTTAAGGATCTTTCTGATCGAGAATGTGTTGTGGTTTTATGGTCGGTGAACACGGTGCTTGCATCTGGTTACGTAAAGATAGTTTCTCCATATTTGTAGAGCAAACACCACGATCCAAGTTCTTCTAAATATGAGTGGTTGTAGTTCTTCTTTGTAAACTTTTAGTTGTCAAGAAGCATAAGCACTCCCTTTTATCCTCTGCATTCAATAACAACACCTAAAACCCTTGTGGACGCTTCACAGTAGACCACAACGTCTTCGCTCCCTTCAGGTCAAAGCCAGAATTGGTGCACTGCATACTTCTGCGTTATGTTATGAAAAAGCGGTTCTTTCCTTTTCACCCCTGTCAGAACTTGATTTCCTTTCTGAGATAAGTTTCATCACGCTGATTAGCAATCTTCGAAAATCCTGCGATGAACTTCGATAGTAACCAGCAAGACCTAAAATTGGCGGATCTCTCGTTGGTGTTTAGGAGATGCCAATCTGGTGATAGATTCTATCTTTGGCTGGTGGATCTAACATGTATGCCTTGCTATCAATGACGTGACGAGGAATTGTACCTTCGCGAATCCAAAATTCACATGTGAAAATTTGGCATAACTTCTCTTTATAAGCATTCTTAAATGGCCTTGACTACGAGTTGTTACTTCAAGCGTTTCGTCCTTTGTATAAATTAAGTATGTCATTGATGAAGACAATCTACAAACTTATCACAAGTAAGGTTGTATACTCGGTTCATGACGGTCCTATGAATACCGCATTGTGTGTTTGTTAGTCTGAATGCATATAACCTGGAACTCTAATGGCCACTATCGATTTCGAAATGCCAGTCTTTGGAAAGTCTTGCATCATTACTCTAAGCTTGGTGATATCCATGATCTAAGATATATCTTCGAATAAATACTGGATCTTGAGTTGATCAAACAAAATCGTCGTTCCTTGGAAGTGGATAACGATTCTTTACTGTCAGCTTATTCAACTCACGGTAGTCGATGCACATTCTGAATGACCCATACTTCTTTTTGACGAATAAGACCGGGGCTCCCCAAGGTGAGGAACTAGGCCTTCTGAATCTTTGCGGGAAGCTCTTGTAATTATTTCAATAATTTCCTTTTCATTTCGGATGGAGCCAATCGATACGGTGCTCGAGCTACAGGTGCGGTTTCTGGGATTAAGTCGATTTGGAATTCCACTGGTCGAGCCGGAGGAGAACCTGGCAAGTCTTCGGGAAATACTTCAGGAAAATCTAGGACTGATTGGTAGTCCACTTTTATTTGTTTTCCTTTCCTATTGTCCTCCTCTTTCTTTGGTGGATATATGCGGCCAAAAAGACCTTGGAATCCTTTCTTTGCAATGTACCTCTTGAGCTTTTTAACATGAGATACTGTCATCCGGGAAGTTCTCCACCGTTGCTACTTTTGTTGCCACAAAAAGTTTAAAGTTGATATTCCCATAGGAACTTGAACAAGTTTTCTTCATCCGCACACGATTCACGCGTGACATTCTTAACCAGTTCCATACGACTATTGACATCGAAACTACACAGTTCTACGGGCATTAGATCTATGTTGAAACGGCATGGTCTAAGAAATTTTAAAGTGCAACCTCGTATAATAGTGTTATCTCCCGACCAATTTCCCATCAGCTAATTAGACATCATAACAATTTTCTAATGGAGTTGGGGCGATGTTAATCAAGGAACTAAATGCAGTGGATATAAAGCTTCTATCGGCACCAGTGTCGAATAAGATATATGCATTAGGTGGTTGATTTAAGAAGGAATCATACCGTGTACGACATTTTGCTTTTCTGGGTATTCCCGATGCGTTTCCTCTATTTTCTGCATTCCCAACTGTATAAACCCAGCCTTGTGCATTCCATTCCTGCCATCTTATTATTCAACGTCTTTAGAACAATCTCTCTTGAAAATACCCTGGTTGCTCCACACTCAAAAAACATTTCCCTTGGGAGCTGCCCATTGCCTCATTCTGAGTGATCTAGCAACATTCGTATTGCAAGTAGTATTTCTGCAATTCGAACGAGCAAAATGCCCTACTTTGTTGCACTTGTGGCATTTCTGGGTGACGGCACAATTGTGGTGAAGATGGCACTTGGTGCACTTGGGCAAAGATCCCCATAATGCTTTCTTTCACTGTTCCCATTATTGATAGACCTGACGGACATTCTGCCTTCTTTGAAGGGTTGTAGCTGGTGACCATGGTTGTTTCTGGTATGGATCATCGCTTCCTTTTGTTTTCGTACTGCCTTTCTGCGTAGGTGCGGAGTTTTTGATCCATCAAGTCATTGGCCAACTCAATAGTCTCATCCAACGTCTTGGGTCTGGCAGACTTAACGTTCCCATAAATGTTGTCAGGAAGTCCACTGATGAATTGTCACATTCTCGGTTTCGTGCAAACAAACTTGGTACATATCAGGTTAGTTATTGGAAAGCTTCAGTGTATGCTGGAACATCGTTCCCCTTGACTTTTAGGTTCCACAGCTCGATTTCTAATTTCTTGATTTTACCCTGCGGACAATACTTATCCGTCATCTTTTTCTTGAGTACTTCCCAAGTCATTACATATGCCTCTGGACTCATGGTTCTTATTTCTGACTGTTCCCCAAGTCAAGCACACCTAACTGAGTTGCATGGTGGCAACATTTACTTGTCTTATAGCACAACCACTGATATTGAAAAACTTAACTTCCATGCTTCTCAAAACCACCGAGTAGTCAACAACTCAACACTTCAGTCCCTCTTTGAAGTTCAAAGGTTGATATTCATGAAGTTAGCGTAAACAAGGGCGGCGAGTTTGCACGTTCCTTCGGTTATCCTCGTGCGAACTGTGGCTTCCATCTTCATTAGTGGAGTTTTGTAAAAGAGCTTTGTCAATCATTGCTTGGATATGGTTCTGGAGTCATGTTGTTTGGCGTTTAGGTTGTTAAAGGGGTATTTGGTCTTTCAGGATCGGTAGGTGCCATGATTTGTCTATGACTCACAAAAGATAACACATGAGGTGACTATGACAGAATATAAAAATGTATAGATGAGATATCACACAAAAAGGTATTATAGTACAACATAACACATCCATTTCATCATAACTTTGAAGTAATTTTACATGAAATAGTTGCGGTAGAGTACAAATATACAATACACAAGATTTAAGGCTTATGTTATCGAGGAAAACCTAATACTTAACATGCCATGTACAATGGACCTAGAAGATAAATAACATAAATCACTAGATGTGACTGTGTCCAGATCTCCAGATGCATCTGGAGAATCTGGACTCATGGCCTCTGGTCCTGGCTGTCTAACTCCTCCTCTGCTGCTCTTGACAGTGATAAATCGGCCTGCATGTCGCCTCATCTCTCGCACTCTCATGTCTTAATGACTCGGAGAATCTCTATCGTCTTTTTTGTTTTGTGTTGCCTGACGTCTACAGTTCAGTTTCGAAGCACTGCTAACTCGGCTGCTGCATCTTGAAAGTGAGTCTTATGTTACCTGGATACTTGTTTGAATGGAGAGTACATGCAGCTGAGTTCCTATTGTTTTGTGTTGGTGTGCCTAGAGATGGGTCTTGTGTGGCATACACCATGATCACGATGGGTCTGAAGTCCTGAGGAGGTCGCCTGATATCGACATCAATCCTATCGTGGCCCAGAAGCTTTTCTCGAGAAGCATTAGGCTACCTCCATCCCTATTTATTGTCTCCTAGAGAGTCATCCTACCCCTATAAGGTTAATTGACCGCTGTGAGTCATATCGACTCGCTGTGATTACGAAGACTAACTATCCTGGCATCTCTAGTAAACGCATACCAAGTCTGTGTATCATGCTCTATGGAGCTCAGCAAGCTCTTTGACCCTAGTATTGACCTCTCCTGCGGTCATAGGTGCTATCTTAGGAACTGTCTTTGCCGGATCTATCCAAGTATCCCTAATACCGTACCCAACATCTCTAATCCCATGTCGCCTCTCTTCAGGTCATTACCGTGCTGACAAAACTCCATTAATCTATCCCCCTGACTCAGTAGGTCATAGAGTAGAACTCTTCCAGGTCTCGTTTATGGAGCTAGGGTGGACAAATACAACCTCTTGCAGGGGTGGCTGCTCAGACTCAGGAATATCATCCCTACGGTCAACAGGTGGTGGTATGTATAGAGATGGTGGTAGTGGTGGTAGTAGAGGTGATGGTAATGCATGGCAAGTAACTGCGTAATGAGAGCCTTGGGTGTGGATGCTATTCTGGAGTGTTGGATTGGCACAAGTTAGGTGGTGATGTATGTGCAGGTGAGGGATGCCGCATCTAGCAAGGCGCTCTCCTACAGAGGGTGTGATATGTGAGATAGGCCGGTGATGGTGATGGAGTAGTTCATGCCAGACGTCTCTCAACTCTTGCCTCTGTGGAAGGGATATGAAAGTTTAAGGTTCGGTCGGACATTAGCCCTTAATAGTAATGTCAGTGTGAGGGCTGTGGTTATAACAGGATCGTTCATCAGGTGGGAAAACAGGCTCAATCAACAAGTTTAAACATAGGAGTGTAGGCCAGAGCTAAGTGCTCCTCCTCTCTTCTCTCGTCCTCATCTACTTCATTGGCGTCATCCCCAGATGAATCGCCGTCATCATCATCTCCCCCGTCCATAGGATACGTCAATCGGACATCCTCTGTATCATCATCCTTTTATCCTCTGGATCCTCCTGGGATCCGACTCAGTAAAATATCCGGGTGGAATTCAGCAGTGGCAGTGAATCAACAGAGGTAATGGTGCTCCTCAGCTGGAACTCCTGATCATCCTCCAATGGTTATATACTCAGGGTATATAGGTATGGCACGTGTCCAGATATGTGCCTGTTACGAACATGGCTCCGGCGATCATCATGTCCTTAAGGAGACTGGCTGGTGGCTTGCTTGGATTCCTCTGGGCCTGGTATGTATTCCACGGTGATGGTGGGGTACTGCTGTTTGGGAGTCATGTCGTATCCGAATACGATGATGTGGAATACCGCCACCTCAGATATCTCTCATCATCGGCTTCAGAGGCTATGCCGGGCTCAGAGTCGGTGTGTTTGTAAAACGATGTTTAGGTAACAGCAGTGTGCAGGAAGACATGATCTATGCAAAAAAACCCCTATATAAGTATCTACTGTTAGGATAAGATCGGTATGTTATGTCTGTAAGTTTATTATAAAAGTCTTATAGTTATATACGTAATTTCATTTATATACACGTATATCAACTCATGTAAGCACCTTATGTACCTATAATGCTTAAAACATGCATGTCTGTAAGCATATAGCTGTGCTAGATTGTTAACAGTAATGCATGTATGTCCCTCGCAAATTCCCATTTGTGAAAACAGTGTTTGAAATGGTTATGTCCTAGGACAAAACTTTTGACCTGTTCTCAATAAAACATTGCTCTAGAACTACCTTTCTGTAACACCCTCAAATATGAGTACGCAATGGAATGTTGAATATCCGAGGGCGTTACTTTATGGGTCAATAGCACAAGGATATAGACACGTCCATAAAGTCGTCATTTGAAAAAGATTAATTGGTGATTAACAAAATACTTGTTTGTTACATAAGCCCATGACTTTAAAATTGTTTCAACAATATAAATTAAAGATTATGTTTATAACAATTATCCCCAAAAAATGTAATTAGACCAATTCTAGATAGTTGACTCTTCAATAATTGAACTGCTAATGTTTCATCGCTACCGTGCCTTATTGACCTGAAAACATGCTTAATATATCAACATAAAGTTTATGATTCATAGGTTATATAATCAATTGAGGACGCAAGATTTCCATGTGTATGAGTTAAGCAACAAAAAACTATCATCATAAAATGTAATTACTGTTTTCATAAGTCATACATCGAGGTCGTCGTATATGACTGCAAATACAGATTTCAACAAGTGTCGTTGAATGATGTGCTAACCCTGCACATCCCAAATTCGACATGATATGCATTCGTTCCCGGTGATAGCTAGTCACCTGAACGGGGATTGTCAATCCCTAATAGATCTATTCATAAACATTTGTGCCCACATAATGCAATTCCCAATTACATCTATACAATTAACAGTTCTGTTGATGGACATAATGGGTTTATGTTACTTAGGCAAAACACGTTAAATCATCATATAAAATGTTCACTTGCGTCCATTTTAAAACAAAGCATGTTCTCACCTCCAAGGATTGTCAAATCATTTAATAACAGTAAAACATGTGGATTTGAACTCAACTGAGTAAGTTGTCCTCTGAAAATGATATAGATATTCCAAGTATGAAGCACACCAGTCAAATACCCTAAGTAATTCTGGCAGTATTAGTCTACAAATTCAGGCTAAAGAACTCAATGTATAATCTACATAAATTGATCTGTTATTATAATATACTGTTATCACTGTGGTGGTGGTGTACGTGTTTAATGTAATTTGAACTTGTGATGGCTCTGACTGTTAAAAAACCTAATCTCATACGTTCATGTATAAGTTTTAATATCGGTTATTAATTAATTATTGTCAGTTTTATTATATTTGTTTTTTTTATGTTTTAGAATTTTATTTTTAGATATTAATTGTTTTTTTTATTAAATCGTAGGTTTAATTCGTTATAATATTTGATAAATATATATTTCGTCCGATTCGTTAAGTGTTTATAAAAATCACTTTTGTTTACAAAATACCCTTAAGTTATTTGTAATTACAAAACAGCCCCTGGGTATATATATTATTTATACTATCTTTTTTTTATAACCTTTCAAAATCAGTTCAATAATTACACTTTTTAGTCCTTTAACTTTACAATGTTACACTTTAGGTCTTATAGTCTCTAGAAAGTTTGAACAGCCCCCTAGTTTCCAGAATTGACAGAAACAGTCCCTGGACATGTTAAATTTAGTAAATGATTGTTTTGACCCTTAAGTTTATAAATTGGCACTTTTAGTCCTCCGATTTTGTAAAATTGCATTTTTACTCCAATTAAATCTCAACAAGTGGCATTATGTTTAATTCAATCCAAATAAGCCATATAAGCTGCCCTAGCTTATAAATAAGCTCTAACAAGCTTATTTTTGCTTAATGGGCCTGATTGGGCCTATTAAAGTCCATTAAGTGTTCTAAGGGTCCATTTAAGTTTTAAAAAGCACCAATGCATTCGTTAAGCTTATTTAAGTTTGTTTAAGCTGAAA